>JAKNSH010242548.1:0-14810 GCA_027790015.1 Cymbopogon flexuosus
AACCTCCTCCTCCAGAACCAGCTCCCACCTCACCTCCCGCTCCCGCTCCCGTTCCGTCCCCCGCCCCTGCCCCTGCCCCCGCCTCCGCTCCCTCTCCCGCACCTGCCCCCGCCACCCCCACCACCACCGCCCCTGCTGCTGCTCCAGCCCCTGCCCCGAATCCCCTTTCGGAAACCTTATCTTCGATTCGCCGCAACATCCGCCGCGCGGAGGCCGCGGGCGCTGCGGCGCGGTCCGATCCGGCAGCACCGGCCTCGGCTCCCTCCGGGGTGCCGCCTAGGGAACGCAGTGCTGCCTCTGGGGACCCCTCTTCTGGGCCGAACCGGGTCCCTAACGGCCACGGGGACGACCGGGCGGCTGAGAAGGCTGAGAAAGCATGGAAGCGCAGGGCGAGGAGTGAGCTGCGGCGCCGGCTGGCGGGGGAGCTCGACCAGGTCCGCGTCCTCTCCAAGCGGCTGAAGGAGGCTGCCGAGTCCCTGGCGCAGCAGGAGGCTTCTGAGCCCGCGCGGCCTTTGCCCTTGATGGTGCTGCCAACACAGCAGCAGGTGGCAGGTGCTGGGTACGTGCAGCCGCAGTTCTCAGCTGGTGATATGGCGGTGCCCGTGTCCGCTCAGATTGCAGCTGCTGTTACTCCTGGCCGCACGCTACTGCAGCGCAGACCTTTAACTGTGTCGGTTATTCATAATGAAGCCTTTGAGAAGGAGAAACGGACGCCGAAGGCCAATCAATTGTACCAAAATTCGGAGTTCTTGCTTGCCAAGGATAGGATTCCTCCCTCAGATTCACATGGGCGCAAGAAATCCAAGCACCACAAGAAGAAGCATAGGTCCATGGAATCTCGCGGCGCAGACTTTGATGCCGAGCGGCGGCTGTACTCTCATGCGTTCAAGAAGTCCTCATCACTTCTGAGCCGCTTAATGAAGCACAAGTTTGGGTGGGTGTTCAACAAGCCTGTTGATCCAGTTGCACTTGGTTTGCATGATTATTTTACTATTATCAAGCACCCAATGGATCTTGGCACGATAAGGGGCCGTCTCAGCCATGGGCAGTACAGGAACCCGAAGGAGTTCGCCGAGGATGTCAGGCTCACTTTCCATAATGCGATGACATATAATCCCAAGGGTCAAGATGTGCATTTCATGGCAGAGCAGTTGTTGGGAATCTTTGAGGCACAGTGGCCTGAGATTGAGGCTGAGGTTAACTACCTCGCATCGTGTCCTCCATTGCCGAAGAAGTTCCCACCTCCACCAATTGACCTGCGATTCCTAGAGAGGTCAGATTCAATGAGACACCACATGGCAGTGGACACCAATTCAAGACCGATCAGTCATACTCCCACTTATACCCGGACTCCATCAATGAAGAAACCAAGGGCAAAGGATCCAAATAAGAGGGACATGACAATAGATGAGAAGCGTAAGCTTAGTGAGAACCTCCAGAATTTGCCGCCTGAGAAGCTTGATGCTGTTGTGCAAGTCATTAAGAACAAGAACCTATCAGTTATGCAGCATGATGATGAGATTGAGGTTGAAATTGATAGCATGGATGCTGAGACACTTTGGGAGCTTGACAGGTTTGTGGCCAACTACAAGAAAAACCTGAGCAAGCAAAAGAGAAAGGCCGAGCGAGCGATGCTTGCCAGACAAGATGCAGAGTTGCGTGCGCACCACCCTATACAACCACCGCAACCAGTAAGAGCGCTGTCATTTTTATCATCACTACTATTGTTTTTAACAAAACTATTTATAATCAATATATTCTTAAAACTACTGTTTCATGCTTTGCAGCCCCCAGCCCCCCAAGAACCTGTTGGTGAAAAATCACCAAAGCAAGTTGCGAAAGGTTAGCCCTATTTTCTACTCTATCTTAAAAGGGCATTACAAGTAATGTAACAAACTTATGATTTTTGTCACAAATAGATTCCCTGGCAGGCGAGCAACTGCCAACATCTGCGCCAGAGCAAAATGATGAGAATAGACAGAACGCAAGTAGTTCGAGCAATTCAAGCAGCTCCAGCAGTGACTCAGGATCATCTTCTAGTGGTAATACTTCTCTCAATTCCCCTTGCTGCTGTTTAGCTCATAACTGCTACTTAAAGAGCCTAGTGGCCTGATCATGTAACATTCTTTTGGCAGACTCAGACAGTGATAGCTCTTCTTCAGATGGATCTGATGCTGGCAAGTCATCTTGAGATATAGGTAAGTTTGAATATGAACATTTTGTGCTTTTATGGTTGAACATGGATAACCACCATTTTTAGTTCTTTTTTACCATACAGTTGTCGACCTGGTTATCCGATTATGTAAGATATGTGAGAGGTCTGACTTGTTTACCACCAAAGTCAAAATGGATGATGATATTATGAAATTTGCATTTAGAAATTATAGAAGATTACCCCCCACCCCCACCCACCAAAAAAAGAAAAAACCACGCACATGCACAGTTTCCTTGTTCCCCCCAGTTTTCTACCACCACCCACCAAAAAAAGAAAAAACCACGCACATGCACAGTTTCCTTGTTCCCCCCAGTTTTCTTGATAGGTGCTTGTATGCTTTGCTCTACTAGGTTTATAAATATGGATAACTTTCTTTTCCCAAAATGTGTTTAGTCCATTTATTAGGTTTCCACCTGATTTACGAGGCTTTTTAGTAAGTTTTCTCAGCTGGCAAGGGGACCTCTATGTTAGAAGGTGATCCCTATTTTTCATGGATAAGCAATTACAATAGGATCTGTTTCAGACATCTCGTTCTTACTCCTACCGTTGTTTATTGACATGGCCTCAGAACCATGTAAACATCATAAAGGTGAACCTGACTGACTGATTGTTTGGCTGTAAGGCCTTTGCCCATAGATTCTGGGTTCCACTAGTTCAAGGCAATGCTTGATCTGTTCGTTTTCCATTTGGCAAGTTTTATTTCTTCTGTTAGTAATTTGTGGTAGCACTTAGGCAAGCACCATGGTTTCCCCTCTTGGCACTATTAAGTACTATTCTGGCTATGCTACTTTTGTTGTGATCATGGTGATTGATGCATGCATTTTTCTTTTGAGACCAGTGGCATGGGGCCCTGGGTGCCTCCATTCTGGTTGGCCGATGTTAACGTTTCTGCTAGATTCTGTTCTTGTTTGATAGTCAATGGAACATTGTTTCGCTAGTTCTTAATTGCTCTGTAATGCCTGCGATGTTTGTTCAGGTTGTAATTTTGTTGCATTAGTAGTGAAGTTCGGGTTCATCCTGTTATGGGAAAAAATAATACAGCCATGATTTCCTCCCGTATCAGTGTATTCCAGGCTTGGCCTTCGAGTTTTGTATTGACTGCAAGATGTAGTCTCCTCACAGACAGCTCATTGAGTTAGTGTAAAACCCCGCACCAAAAAAAAAAAAAAAAAAAAGCACACCCCACCCATAACCGTGGCAGTACCAGATAACTCTTTACTATATCAGATGAAAGTACAAGAAATGCAAGTAATAAGCTACGTCATTAAACATTCCCTCATTCTAGAGAACCATGCAGGGCTCTATTTATTTGTTCCTGTATAAGCTGATATTTTGCTGAGCTGGCATTACTTTAGAGATCCTTTATATGCTGCTATCTATTTTTACGATTGGATCATTTGTTGTTCTTGTAGTCACCTTGCTGGATGGGGTCAAATACACTACTTTTTAAGAGGGGGGAGGGCACTATAATATATTAAAAGGCAGTTCCAAGCACGGTGTGCAACAAAAACAATAAGGCCCCGTTTGGATGTTGTAGCATTCTAAAACTGCAGTATCTAGAAATCACAGTTTTAAAGACCACAACCATGTAATACCGTAGTATTTAGATACTAGAGTTTTTCTTTGTTTTAGGAAAAACCATGATGCGTGATGTGTTTGTCAGTTGTAGTAGTTTTGCCGTAATATCAAATGGTCTAGCTGCATGCAAGCGTACAAATATAACATCTGCTCCTTATATAGCATGATAAATCTATTATATATTCAAAATATGAGTAGCCAAACTATCCTTATTTCGTGCATCTGGTCACACAACTGTCCTGCAAATTTACCCACTCATCAAAATATTTTTGTTCCTTGCCATGCCGTAGTTTTTTTTCCCTATTTGTTATGAGAAGGCTATATATAGGAGGCCAAGATCTGAATCGATTGAAACAAAAGGATTGCACGCATGGAAATGAAAAAAAAAGACGCGAAGGGAAAATGCAGCATACGCCGTGGACTCCCGTCGCGCGCACCTATCTCTGTAAAAAATAAAGAGGTCCGGAGCAGAGTTTTCTAAACTACAGAAAAACTATGGTTTTGTTAATACTGTAGTTTGTAAAACTCCAAATTATTTACCTTCTTCCTTTGAGATACCTAGGTATTTTAAAAAACCGTGGTTTTGATCTAAAACTTCAAAAAAACTGAGCATCCGAACAGGGCCTAATATGTTAACTTACAGTTCCAATTATGCTGTGTAACAGAAGACTTGGTTTGCGTATCTTTTTCAATGAAACTTCTCAGAAGTGAAAACTGGAGTCTGTGGTTTACTTGTAAGGAAATTTCTGGGCTCATGGATTCCCATTCTTTGCGTCTGTAGGGCAGGTTCTTACTGTTTGCACGAAAGGAGGAACACAATTTTCTTTTTGAGGACCTTTCAGACCATTTCTATTTTTGTGAAAAAAAGAAACTAAATCATGATGCAAATGAGTTATTTAGTGAGGATGTTGTTCTACTAAGGCTCCGTTACCTATTACAGTGACTTCTCCCAAATAAAACCTTCGCAATTTTTGGATTTGCTAGTGCTTTTTGGGTAGCAATGTTCTCAAATCCTAGTGCAGTTGACAAAGATTCCTCTAAGTAGTTAGAAACTAGATTCTAGAGCATAACACATCGCATCAATTGCATAATACCCCTAATGTCACAGATTAACTGGGAGCTGGCTGATCCCATCAAGGCCAAATAAAATATTTGCAGACCTTCCAGCTATATTGGGTATGTCAACATATTGTCATTTGTGAAGATGGCATAAGTAGCATGATGAACAAAACAATTTTTAGATGTTTTTGTAGTCCACTAACTCATTTCTTACATAGTGCAATATAGCATAGTGTCATTATTATCATAAGCATTTCAAGGACCTCAATCTTTACTGCAATAGCTGAGTGAGCCCGTAGAGGGTATGGCTATTGCTATCTACCATAAACATGAGCAAGTGCTTTGCACATCTTAACATTTCTTGTCAATATAATGACAGTTAGTATTGAACCATATTTTGTCTCCAAAAGTGGACTAGAAATATATATCTTGTCAGAGGCAACTCAAATGGAACAAAGTTTTGTCTTCCTTTTTGTGTTCATCTTAACGAGTGGATTAGACTGTTGCTAATGTTCTATGAAGTATTTCCCCCAGTAGATTTCTTGAGCCTGTTCTGCAATGTTGTTTATACTATTTTCCTGATGTTATAGGTCATTTCTATTGTGTGATGTGGTTTACCTTGTTTGATTTGCAGGTTCAGAAGTTTTGTCGAGTAGGCAATAACTGTCTATTTGACGTGACAAAGGCACCATAAGATTGTACATGCTTACCTTGTCTGGCTTAGGAAACCCCCCTGTATTTTAAGTAGCTTTTGTATGTGGATTCACCCGCTGGAGGCAGTAACTTGTAGGTTTTGTGGTGTACCCGCCTAATAAGACTAGGCTTGTTGCTGACACCGTCTTGGTACACCACACTGTTGCTAGGAGCCCCCTTCGGTTGGCTCAGTAGCCTGTACATTAGTGGCAGCTTGAACATTGATTCTGTTTAGCTGTGTTGATTGCAGTGTGTAGTTAGGCGATTGCTGTATGCGCTGTTTCTTCCTTTTTTAACTGACTGATGAAAGCATTGACAAGCCATATAACCCTCCGATGGTGTTTAGTTTGCTACCATCTTTCTGTGGAGTACCGGTTCTTGTAGCTTCATCACCATGTGGCATCGTTTGGCTGAACTTATCATCCGGCGTTGCTGCAGCTGTGCAGTTATATTGCACTGTGGATTTATATTACCTGCAGCCAGTAGCAGCTGTGTTACCTACCGCTGTTTGATTGATGATGTTCTAAATTCGGGCCTTCTGGTAGCATAAAGTTTGTTGATGCACCTGATCTGATGTTTAGCATCACGACTATTGATGGTCCCTCCATTGTTATGTTTTGGAGTGAGGAATGTTTGCTTGGGAGATGGTTGTGTTGCGCAATAGAGACGACTCACGACCGTTTGGGTGTGTAGCAGGTAGTCTGCCGTCCGCTGGACCCTGGTGGTGAGGATGGTTTGTTGGAGATGTGGCTATTGTCTATGTGTGAGTATAATACTGTTTGCTGTTGCTCCTTTTCTCTTTTGAGCTGTTTTTTTTGCCTGGCGTCTTCCAAATTCCAGTGTTGAAGCGATGGATATACGTAAAGGCTGGGCTGCGACGGCCTCCAACATGCAGTATTGGAGTGAACTGTACTGTACGTGTGGCTGCTCTGTTGGGTGTGCCTTCCTTTGGCAGTGGTACGTGTGGTGGTTCCTTGGACGACGTTCATCTGAGGCCATTGGAGTATCAATCCTCTGGTCAGATGTCTGGGCTAAAAGGAGCGTTGTAGTAAAGATAGTAGGGTATTCGTATTGGCTATTTTAAAGGTACTCTAAAATTGTAGTGAAGATAGTAGGGTAGTATTCGTATTGGATATTTAAAGGTAGTAGGGTCACCGTAACAGCCCAGTCCCCGTCTCCTGCTAGGTGACCCGATTCGTTCCCCCTTTGTATTG
This sequence comes from Cymbopogon flexuosus, assembly GCA_027790015.1. NCBI lineage: Eukaryota > Viridiplantae > Streptophyta > Magnoliopsida > Poales > Poaceae > Cymbopogon > Cymbopogon flexuosus. The sequence continues at coordinate 6,760 of JAKNSH010242548.1, forward strand.
TAGTGTCAGCAACCAACCCTACACGCACTGCCACTCACATGCGAGCGAGTTGGATTATGCGGGAAACAGGACACTTCGCGTCCAGAATGAAAAAAAATGTGCAGGCAAATGCACAAGCGTCCAGAACCAGAATGGTGGATAGTATAGTTCTCTGCACATGGACTTCTCTGATCTGAATTGTTCCCTCTTATCAGGAGCTATGTCGCGCATTCCCATAATACCGATTACTAGAACACATTCACATACTACCCCTAGAATTTAGTACTACATTCTCCAACAACAATAAAATATGCCCAATTTTCACTCAATACTCACGAGAGACGATGGTGAAACATCACAGCAGAGCATGGCAAATTACAACACGTAAGTCTGGCTGCGGTGACTATCCAAAGGTTCCAAAGTTCCCTGTTCTATCATCCATGTGCTGCATAGAATATATAAGCGGTCACCATGGGACGCATGACCATACATCATCCTGCAGACAGAGCTTCCCAAAAAGAGTGAGAGATTGTTGCCTTCCTGCCGAGATCTCTCAAAGCCTGCCTGCATCATGCCTCAATCATCTGGTCCACCCCACGGCCGCGCAGCGCCGCTGCTACCTTACTAGAGCATCATCATGTTAGGTTTTCTGTACTCGCTTTATTTGATCTGATTTATAATTTCTTTTACAACCACCGAAAAAGGTAAAACGAGCGGCACATGGCAGGAGCACCAATAGGCAACAGGGAAGGTCGAACCAAGAACTGGACGTGCATTTGGCAACGACCTGACGAGGACGTTTTGGGAGGAAAACCAACTCCACTCACGACGGGTTTCTTTCTCCTTTTTTTTTTTTTTATGGTTGGACCGACGGCTTCCGTGCTGGCTGCTGACCCCTCACCAAACCACTGCGTATTATGCTAAATGAATCAGATGCTCCGATTACATGCATCAAATGATGTATGTATAATCTCTCATAAGTCACATGGATGGGTACTTCTTTTTGTGTGTGTATTGTTATGTGGCTGGATACATGTTACGGAAGAGTGGATGGTCGCCTCACCTAAACATTTCAACCAACAAAACATGCTCATGCATCCTGAGTGAGTCTTGATCCATCTTGTGCGGTGTGTGTGTGCGTGTTTTACGTGTTTTATATTATAAATCTTTTCATTATTTATTATACGTGAACTGCACGTCGCTGTTTTTGTTGGACGTAGCTTTGTTACCTTGCTCGGTCGATCGTGTTTGGTAGCACGTTGTAATTGTACTTTTCTTTTTTCGGTTGGTAATAAACATGATTACAAAGACTAATTATTGTTGTTGTGACCACTGCTACTTTGCAGTCGAGACTAGCAACTCAGTGTTTAATTAGTTGAATTCAGTCTTCTCCTTTTTTTTTTTTTTTTTTTGCTCGATACAGTTGAATTCAGAGTGTAATGCTACCAGAATCGACCGTACTATTTTTGCTTGTATCTTTTTTACATCTATAAAACGCGCCTGCTGGCCAAATACAATGGACTCGCAACGGATTGGTTTACTGGTCAATCCTAAGATTGTTCAGTTTCTGCCAAAATTTGTAATACTATCGTTATTTTTAGTTATAATCTATTTGCCCCACATTTGACGGATAAATAAGGCAAAAAGAAAAGAATAGTGTGGTAGCTTATTAAAAGATTGTTGCAAAATAAGATTGTGTTTTTAGTTATTTAGTTGGATAACCCATTAACGACCTCAAGTGAAGTTGTATGATTGTCCAAAAACAATGGTTGACTATATTTTTTTTGTGATGACTCATCCGTAGTTGCTATGGATCCTATTGACTAGATAATGGTTTCATATACGAAACTGATATCATGACACTAATTTCGCGGCATGTAGCTTACATAGTATTGGACTAATTATCAGTCAGTGTAATTTTGGATGATAGTCAAACTACACCCTAACTAATTTCTCTCTCTCTTGCCTATCTAAGCATCCAAATGCTGGTGTAGTTAGATTTATTTGCTTTGATTGGTGAGATAGGCTAGCCAAAGATCCACACGTTCAAAAAAGGCTAGAAGAGTTATAACATAGAGCTAGGTAGACTAGAAAAAAAGAGACCAACTACTTAGTGGCCGTGCGATCGATTAAACCATTTGATCTTTTATCAGTCGAGCTCACATCTCAATTTTCTGTACTTCGCATATATTGTAGAGCCCATTTGGATCTATCCAGGCTGTATTAGCTAGAAGAAACCATGTAATAGCTAATTGTTAGCTGGGTGGTAGGTAAGACATTAGCTGAAGATCTAAACAGATCTTGAGTTAAACTTTAACAGCTAACAGTTAGGTATAGGGTCAAACATGTTTTTAATAAAATAATGTGTTTTCGCCATTTTTGTTGTGCCATGTTTTCTCCACTTCTATTTCTCTTTGAATGTCATGCAATTTTCTTTTTTATAATATAAGGTGAATGTGATGCATTTGTTTCTTTTTTTTATCATCACTTCTCCGAGCGGTGGTTTTTGTTTCCTTGTCGATCTGGTTAGGCCGGAGGGACGAGCTCCAAGTCCAACGCATTAGGCCGGGAGATCGACCGCGCGCCGGAAAACGCTACAAACAAGTCAAACCGTGTCGCGACCCAATCTGCTCGCTCACACTCCTCTCTCTTAGCTGTTCATTCACTCGACCGACGACCGTCTTCCTCACCCATCCATCCAGCAGATTCCAGAGCTGCAGCCGCCCGTCACCTTCCTCCTCGCCTCCCCATTTTCCCACACCTCCGCAATAACTCGATCCCACGCCCACGCCTAACTAAATTAATCCGCCAAACACCGAGTGAGCCACGCCACCACACGCCGCAGCGAGAGAGCGCCCAAGAAAACGCCGCAGCAGCCACCACCACCACCACCAACCCTTTCCTCCCTTTCCCTCTCCCTCTCCCTCTCCGTCGTGCGCCCGCCCGGCCGGCCGCCTCTCCTACAAGAACCCCCCACCCCGACCGCCCGCCGATAGCTGCATAGCTCCCACCCCGCCCGCTCTCCATTCTTGGCTCCCCCACCTTCTCCATTCTTCCTTTCGTTCGCCGGAGATCCAAGAACCTAGGGGGGAAGCTAGCCAGTGGAACGGGCGGCGATGGGAGCAAGGGGCGCGATGCTTGCGGTGTTGGTGGTGGTTCTTGCGGCGGCCGGCGGCGCTGGCGCCGCGGAGGAATCCAATGAGGGGTCGGCGAAAGGGATGTACCACGCGCTCTTCAACTTCGGCGACTCGCTTGCCGACGCCGGCAACCTCATCCAGAACGGCACCCCGGAGATCCTGGCCACCGCGCGCCTGCCTTACGGCCAGACCTACTTTGGCAAGCCCACCGGCCGCTGCTCCGACGGGCGCCTCGTCATCGACCACCTCGGTACGTACTGCCTCGCTCCCATTCAGGGGGTTGCTTCGGCTGCGTTGTTTGTTTGCTCCCAGATTTGGTGTGCGTGCCTGACTGACGGGTTTTCCTTCCTTGGCTGATTCTTTGCCTTGCCTTGTCTGCAGCGCAAGAGTTCGGCCTACCGCTGCTGCCGCCGTCCAAGGCCAAGAACGCCAGCTTCGCGCACGGCGCCAACTTCGCCATCACTGGCGCCACCGCGCTCGACACGCCCTACTTCGAGGCCAAGGGGCTCGGTGCCGTCATCTGGAACTCCGGAGCGCTCATGACCCAAATCCAGTGGTTCCGTGATCTCAAGCCTTTCTTCTGCAACACCACGGCGGGTGAGATTTCCCACCTTCTCTAGCTTAATTAGCTGAACCACTAGTGATGCGTTAGATTAGAAAATTGGGAGATTATTAACGGTAAAACTTATTACAATTGCCTTCTTTTCCTTTTTCAGCATGCAAGAAATTCTTTGCCAAGGCGCTGTTTGTGGTCGGTGAGTTTGGCGGCAACGACTACAATGCGCCCCTCTTTGCGGGCATGGGCATCCCAGCGGCCTACAAATTCATGCCGGATGTCATACAGGGCATCTCTGACGGTATCGAGGTAGGAGTTTCCCCCCTTCCCTTTATCGTGTATTGTAGAAGGTTAGCTGTTATCGGACGCGTTTCCAATTGCAAATGTTTGTGTGTTGCAGGCACTGATTGCTGAGGGGGCTGTGGATATGATTGTGCCTGGTGTCATGCCCACCGGCTGCTTCCCAGTGTACTTGAACATGCTTGATGTCAAAAAAGAGGGATACGGCGCGCGCAGTGGGTGTGTCCGTGAGTACAACACATTCTCCTGGGTGCACAATGCACATCTCAAGGCCATGCTTGAGAAGGTCCGGGCTAAGCACCCCAATGTGAGGATCAGATATGGCGATTACTACACTCCAGTTATCCAGTTCATGCTTCAGCCTGAGAAGTTTGGTGAGTTCTGACATTCTTGATCTCTTTTATTATGTAATAATTTTTGCTTGGATGTTGAGTCAACACTGTTCTTGAAAGAGACAACATATTATAATTAGATGGTTTAGATCTCGGTGGAGATGCCTTAACCTTCTCTACTAGGACATCGCAGAATATACAAATCATGTTTTGAATGGCGAGTACCAAATTATGATTTCAAAGTCAGTTGGCCTAGCTTAATTGGTCAGAGTATCTTCAAAGCAAAGGTGCTTACCCTTGCGCATTTGGAACCTTCTATCTAGTCTGTAAAGGGTCTTTAAGCTATCACTGCTATTAGTACAGCTCATTTGAGTGCTTCCCATTAATAGTTGTCTACTTGAGAGGTGGCCTTTCCATTGAAAATGAGATTCCATTAGAATGGATCACTAGGAGCTACATTAGAATGATTATTCCCTTCACTCAATTTAATGATGTATTAGGACTTAAAACAATAGTGGTTCTGTTAACAGGTTAAAATCCGCAGTCAGGGCGTAGTCCTTTTCCCATGATAGTTTTACCACCGATCCTTCTATGGAATTGTATTTTGAGCTGAACCAGCTACTAGAATGATTTGTATACCTAATTCAAAAATATATGTACAGTAGACATTATTTTTTTGGGAAACAATCTCTCTTTACTTAACATGTTGTTAAAATGGTCATTTCATGACATCAAAAGTGTATATGCACTGTTGCAATTAAACAAAATAAGCGCTTTGCTACCCAACCTTCTTACTTGTGCTGCTCCACTTTCTAAGCATTGCTAAATCAAAAATTCAACAAGTCCTTATTGCGGCCAGTACACTCTTTTAGGAATTGCTCAGTTAGCTGAACCATCTTTTTGGGCGATCACTTTTGTTTCTACCAACTACTTTCTTTCCTTGCTAACCATAGTATTTTTAATGAAAAATAAAATAAAATAACAGGAAAAGGTGCATAACAACCATCTACATCTAGGATGATGCCATGTCTTTGTCATCCCTAGATCACATGTACCTGATTTCTAGAATTTCCATCTCATCGTTTCCCTGCAGTAGCAAGTAATCTGTACTTTATTTGGCTTGAATTTGCTGATGGAGACAGTTTTCCTGCCTCAACTGCTAGAGAAAAAGTAGGCAGATATTATTGTCGATTAAAACAGAAGGCACCTTTGCTTAGGCCTTTGATTTTAATGCACGTCTATGCAGGGACCTAACAACTTGTGTTCTCTTTCAGGTTTTGCCAAACAACTGCCTAGGGCATGCTGTGGGGCTCCATCAACTCCTGAGAGAGCAGCGTACAACTTCAATGTTACGGCCAAATGTGGGGAGCCTGGTGCAACTGCCTGTCCTGATCCGACAACCCATTGGAGCTGGGATGGCATTCACCTGACGGAGGCTGCTTACCGCCATATCGCCAAAGGCTGGTTATATGGGCCTTTCACGGACCAACCAATCGTCCAATCCTCATGATCATGCGACTCCTGTTGTAGAGTTTTATCAAAGTAGCGCACTGAAAGAAAATGGAGCGGGGAAAGTAGTTCTTCCGTACAGTTCCAATGCTTGCATACATGTACATCTCCATTTGATTGTATTCATTTGCCATTGGGGGTACAAAGGTGGGATAGGAGGCTGCACAAAGGCCTGATTTCTTGATTTGTCAGGGGGTTATAAATATGAAAAATGTAACGCACAGATACATGTATATTGTGTCCTGGAAATGTGATACAGACTGTCTGCTTGAGCAGCTTCTGATTCTCTGATTAAAGATGTGTCAGTTTTGCGATTCTTATACTGTAGCTTTTTGTCTAAACATGGTTTGCATCGTTGTTCAGAGATGGATGAGCTGTATGTGAAGTCATATGAACAAACGCATGTAAGTTCGGTTCGTAGCTGTAAACAATTAGAATACTGCCAGCAACCATCTTTTAGTGATCGGCCTTGTTTAGTTTTCAAAAAGTTCTTCTAAATTTACTATGCAAAAAAAGATTCCTCGTCACATCAAAATGTCGGCACATGCATGGAGTATTAAATGTAGATGAAATTAAAAACTAATTACACAGTTTTGTTGTACTTTACGAGACGAATATTTTAAACCTAATTAATCAATGTTTGGACAATTTTTACCAAATACAAACAAAATTGCTACAGTGCCGAAACAGTGTTCCTCCAAGCCAAACTTTGGGAACTAAACAAGGCCATTAGTGAACATGGCTTGGCTGTGGCTAGGAGAAGAATCTGCAATATAAAACTGGTAGTGATCTGAACGGAAGGATTTGAAAACAGTGCACGCAGGTGGGAGTTGAGAGTTGAAACCAATGAACTGGAGCTGATCTGTTGTGCTAGTAGTTGGGAGTTGTTTTATCCCATTGCCATGTGGGGTTAGCAGCCCACGAGCTCTATTTTCGCTTTTAAAGTGAACCTAGACCCTAGCTACTGGTTTCCAAGTGTGAGTTGTAAAGAGGTACTTATCAACCAACAAAATCCGTTCAAACTATGGTGGCAATACAAACAAGAGATGGAGAGCAAGTAGTCTGCATTCACAAACCCCTAGATGCTCGTGTACACTACTAACGGTTCAGAATTGACCGCTTGTTCTGTTTACATATTTAGACAGTTAAATATAGAGTAATATTGTAGTACTAATATATGGAGTAGTAGTAACTAGGAAGCGAGTAGAGTTAGTTGCTCTACATTTGATGTTAGTGTTTGTACTTCTCAATCTCAATCAAAACAAAAGATTCGTTTTTAACCCATACTCTGCAGCAGAGAAGAGAACTAGTAGCCCAGCTGCCCAGGTTCTGGAAGCGGGATAATACACGCTCTATAATTTGCCTTGTTCGCTTGTACTTGTCAGCCCTGCTTATCAGACATCATACATGTTTTTCTTTCATAACAAAATAGCTTCAACCGCCTTATCAATTGCTTCACAACTTTTAGCATTCATACTTTCAATATGGTTGGGCTCTGTTAAGTCCGATAGTTCATCAACGATCTGTCCAACATGTTATAAAAAGAATCGATCCATCCAACAGAGCTCAACGTGCACGCTAATCAATATTATGCTCTCGCTAGAACGCCGACACTGTCTAGAGATCTGAGTGCAGGTTGCTGCAACGAGATGATCCAAAACGAAAGTAATAGCACATATAAAATAGAAAATTCGCTGCAACCAGATGCAAATATTTTGACTTTGATCGAAGCACCCGCGTGCTACGTACAGGCCCTGAGTCATCAAATTACTTAATTACTGAGTCCAATTTTCTTTCGTTTGGGGATGGAGGAGGGGGGATAGAAGGTCAGGATCTGACAAAGGTATGTGTAAGGTCCGGCGTTTATTTCAGAACAAACTCAGTGTTTGATAAGAATAAACATTCAGGTTATCTGACTGACATTAGCCAGCTTATATTGTTAGGAACTGCTGCGGTACTCCTCTCCTAAAAATTGGCATGAAGTTTAAAGCACTTGGATTGGATCCCGCCTGGGCTTAGGCCTATCCATCAGCAGCCCGGTACCCAGCCCAACCGAAACGTCCGTGAAGTTTGCCTGATCCCCGTCCGTCGCCATTCACGTACGTGAACTCAGCTGCCGTGAAGCCGTTCACGTGCGTACGTGAAGCCGTTCACGTAGGTACGTGAACTCACCTCCCCTCTGCATCTCGATTCTGTTCAGTCGCCATTCCCCGACACCCGCTACTCCCGATGTGATTG
>JAKNSH010242795.1:0-12158 GCA_027790015.1 Cymbopogon flexuosus
GTACCCCATCTCTGCTCACTGTCCTGTCCCCTTGGACACCTGACGCTCTGGGCAAGGCAAGCCCTCACCAATCTCCGCCGCCTCTTCCAAGATTGCCCAGTCTCTATAAACCCATCCTCCATGTATGCACTGATGCAGGCACACAAGGCCCCATGCTCCCACCACAGCACACAGACCTCACAAGAGGGATGCCTCTCCATGTGTGATTCTGTGGCAGGGAACCCAGGTTCTAATCACTTAAGGAATTGGATGATGAGGATTAACCAGTGAGTGGTGTGAGAACAAACAACTGGTGACAGCGAGAGGCACTAGAGCAAGAAACAATTGACGAGCTCACGAATACTCAGTAGCCACATTTCCTAGATTAATTCTTGCCTTCTTGGATTTGGTATTGATCTGTCAGATACTCAGATTCAACGTATCTTTTCACCCAAGGGGATGTCTGTTCCCATCTGTTTTTTCTTTTCAATTAGAATTGCGCCTCATGGTGTCTGTTCTTCTAATCCCTATTTATCTATAAGAACACATTAAATCATGTCATACTGATTTTGCTAGACTGCTAATTTGATGTCAATTTGTCAAGAGTCAGCATGGATCAACTTGCAACACTAAAAATTAAGACGTGCACGCTTCTTTTTTCGGCACCAAAAACCATGAGGTGTTTGTCTAGGTAATTTTCCTAGGTAAGTTCATGCTCCTTAAGTTTTTTCGACTGAATATTATTATTTACATTTTTTAGGCAACTTACCTTGATGCTTTCATATTCTCTAACTGCTTCACTTTTGGCTGCTTCCGTTGATCTTATTGTTTCTTTCAACCCCTCTACCTTCTGATATGTTGACCACTCATGCCCCATATCTCTTGCTGATGTAGATTCAAGTCTCCCTGACCTGGTGTGCAAGGAAAACAAATCTGCTGACAGACTTTGCACGTGATATAAAGCATTAGAGCGATCTGTAAATGCGTGATGAACTGATATCATCATCTCCAAGTATTCATGGATACTACCCTGCAAAGCCATAAACAATGTTAGTGAGTCAGATAATTCCAGTAAAAGATAGAAACACTTCCCCAGTATTGGGTCCACAATATATCAACATACCAGGTGTTTCACAATTTCAGAGTTTAATTTTATCTGTGACCTGCTCATCTTCACAACAGAACTTGCAAAATTATGGATTTCACCAGCTCGTCGTCTTAGGGAATTACATGTTGCCTGCTCTCTTTCAAATTTTGCCAGCTTAATCAATGTCACTCCTAAGTTACCTGTAGTTTCTCTAAGATCATCTTGGGCTTTAACAAGCGCTTCTGCCTGCATATATATAAATACGAAGTTAAAGGATTGGCCAGAGCAATTTTGTATTATTCGCATAATAATGTCTGTAAAGGAGGAAGCACCGTGAGGGCCAATACATGCAACTAAGCCATTTCACAAGATCTGTGAGTAGACCAATACCTGCTGTGATGTTGTGGTGAGCTGCTGCTGCAAGTTCTCGAACCTGGCCTTGTGCGCCAGGAACTCTGTGTCTGTCTCCTGCTCCACAGGTGGAGGCTTTGTTGCAACCAGTCCATTCACCACCGTCTGCTTGAGACCCTTGAACATCCCAAACAAGTCCCTCCCAGCTTTCGTAGGCACCAGCGGAGCGGCAGCATTCACCGTGGAAGTCCAGTACCGCGGCGCCTCACCCTGGAAGGCGGGGATGGCACCAGGCTCCGTGAGGAACGTGCGGAGATCAGGGCTCTGGCCGACGATGGGGTGCGCGGCGAGGCGGCAGAGGTAGCGCTGGAGCGCAGCGCACCGCTGGCTGACGAAGTCGTGGCGCTGAATGACCTGCCCCTCGAGGACGCTCTTGTCGGGCCGGGCCGGCACGAAGAGGCCGCGGTGGGCCGCGGCAAGGCGGTCCGCGAGGGCCACCACGTCGCGGAAGCGCCGCCGCACGCGGACATCCCCGCCGCCGCCGCCGCCAGCAAGACGGGTGGTGATGAGGTAAGAGAAGTAGCTGCCGGACCCCGGGATCACACCGGCGGCACCCCCGCCGCTGGGCTCCGCGTGCTTCTTAGGATCGGATACGGTGATTTTGGCGAACACCGGGGGCGCCGCATCGCCGCGCGCTGCGAGCGGCGGGCGAGCGACGGTTGGTGATGGGGTGGTGGAGAACTCGTCCTCGTCGAGGAAGTCGTCGATGACGAAGGGGTCGTCGCTCGCGGCGGTGGTCGGGGAGGTAGGTGGCCGGAGGAGAGGGTCGGTGGTGGCGGCGGCGGACGACGAGGATGAGTCGAGGGCGAGGGTTTCCAGGTCGTCAGCGGCGGTGGAGGGAACCGACGGCGAGGGCTCCGCTGCCATCATCGCTGGTTGAGAGGGGGTGGGTAGGGTTTGGGCTTGAGTGGGATCTGACTAGGGGAGGCCGCGAAGAATCGATCGGTCGACTCGATGGGCGGAAGGAAGGAGGCGGCGGCGAGGTGGATGGTGTCGCGTGTCCCCGCCGCGGTTATGCGTAAGCACGGGGGACAGCGATTTGAAGAGGTGGGGCCTCGAGTTACATATACCGCGTCGCAAGTCCAAAAGTAAGTTGAGTTTGATCGAATTTAAAAACATTTTAAAAAATAGTATCAATTTAAGACTCTAAATAGATATATTATATAGAAATATGTTCAATAATAAATTCTTTCAATGATACTCAATTAAATATAATAAAAGTTAACACCTTTTTTATATAAATTTGACTGAACACTATTTTCGAATTGCTTTTTTTTTATAGAGAGAGTATATATATATAGAGCTGAGCCATTTTATTGTCACTATTTTACAATTCAGTAACCTAGCAGGTCACAGTTTTACTAGGTCGATAACCAAAAGATACACCAGATGCATATTTTAGTTAAACGTTAATAAAAAAAGGGACTATTATAAGAAAAAAAAGATCATAGAATTCTTTACCACTTCAAACAAACCCCTTGTTATCATACTTCCTGATTTCCAACTTATGAGACGTTTTATTTTGTAAAATACATAACTTTGCTACACAGTAGATATACAGTATGTTTATATAGTAGATAGTACATAGTAATTAAAAATATATATTTAGAAGAAAAAAAAAACCTGAAACATCTTATGATTTGAACCATAGTGAGCATCTATTTCAAATCAGTGTGCCCATGAAAGGGTGAGAGCAACTCCGCTGATCGTGTTGGACAGGTTACGGTCTTTTTTTTTTTACAAGGAAACTTAATATATTGATTAACAGCAACTAGCTGTTAGAACCATTACATTGTTAATGGTTATATTTTGGAGTGCCATAAGAAGAGGACACTCAAGATCATGATTTGCATTAACACAAGCTCTATTGAAGCTAGGCTGATTATATTGAATACACTAAGTGCTTGTCGAGCGAGCGAATCAGCCATTTGATTGTGTCTTCTGGTAATCCTGCGAATTGCTATTGATGTGTTCTGGACTGAGGAGCTGATAAGTTGAGTGTAGGGTTTGATTCTCCAGTCTGGTGGATGCTCAAGATCGCTTCCGTTGAGAAAGTGGATCAATTGCTGGTTATCATTCAGGATCGTGACCTGATGCAGCTGTAAAGTATCCAACACCACCGCCGCTAAGGCCATGGCCGCTGCCTCCGCCATAAGAACAGAGGAAGATGACCGCATTGCCGCCTTGATAAACATGTTATGTGGGGGGAGTAATCTGCGTGTTGACAATGAAGATACCAAGACCCGCATTTGTTGAAGGCTGGGTTGGCATGTCTGGCTGAGTCGAAGCATCAATGTAGCATATGCTTCGTTCCAGAAAGGTGGGAAAAGGAACCAGGAATCTGTCCATCATGGCTTCACGGTGGTGACCTACAAAAGATGTATTCATACCTTGGTTGGCCATGTTCACTAGATAGGTTGTGTGGTCCGAGTGTAGAAGATGTTGAGCGTGTGGGTTCCTTGGATCAGCAAGCTGCTGTTGCGTTGTTTCTTGTCCTGCAATAGATAACGTTGTACCTTGATGGGGCTGAGAAGGTTGGTCCGCGCGCTGCTGACAGGAGGCAGAAGGAGGTTGGCTCGTTGAAATCCCTGCATGCAAAGAATGGATACCTGAATGATTGGAATTGTGGGTGAGCGAGCTCTCATTGTGGCTCCTGATCGCAGTAAGGTGTGTGTGCATATGGGCTGCGGCCGCCTGGTGAACCTGAAAGGAGGTCCAGGTTTTCCTCTGAAACCTGTTGTCATTACGTGCTTTCCAAATATACCAAAGAGTAAAAAGGGTGGAACATAAAGTTTGATCAGAAGGGTTAGTGGTAATGAGCAAAGGAAGAGTCATTTGAATTCCATCATTTTCAACCGGCAAGTTGCTAGTGTGGAGAGGTGAACTGGCAGTGGACCAAACCTGAACAGCTAGATCACAAGTAAAGAACAGGTGTTGATCGTTTTCCACAGCCCCACAATGGTCGCAGTGTTGATCAATGTGGGAGGAGTACCTGCCTGCTCTTTCACCAGTAGCAATTGCACGCCTGATGAGCCTCCAAGCAAAAGTTTTGAGAAGGGGAGGGATAGTCTTACTCTTCCAAACCTTTTGTAGGATAAGGTTAGCGTCGGCGTTGATGCTCCTAGATCCTTGGTCGGGCAAATGATGTGCCTCTTGATTAGCCAGGAAGGAGTAAACCTCCTTAGTAGTACATTGGCCATTTTTAGCTGGTGTCCATCTTAGGATATCATGCTGATCAGAGTTTACTATGGGGGTAGCTTCAATGGCTTGGACAGCCTGATCAGAGAAAGTGGTGGATAGGAGGCTGTGGTTCCAATTATGTGTACCTGGAATCCAGAGATCAGCAACTGTTGCAGGCAAGGGGAGGTTGACAACATGTGTAAGGAGGTGTTCATGGATGTGGTTCCAGACAGAAGTCCAAGGAGAAGACCAGATTGAGGAGTCTCCAGCATGGATTTGATAAGTTGCTTTTGAAATTAGATGGTGCCTAACCTGTAAAACAGAAGACCAATATATGGACCTAGGGCCCCTGTTAGTTGCAGTCCAGAAAGAGTCGTTAGGGTAGTATTTAGCCTTTAAAATAGCTGAAAGGAAAGGGTTTTTATGATTAGCAACATTCCATGCTGAATGAATGGGCAAACTCTTATTAATTGTTTCCATATCTCGTATGCCTAGCCCTCCAGCCGTGGTTGGTTTACAGATGTCCTCCCAAGAACGATAAGCAATTGGGTTTGTGTCTTGCTCTTCCTGCACGCCTGCCCACCAGAACCTTCTAATGATAGTGTTAATTTTTTCAATAAAAGTTTTAGAAAATAGAACCGTGGACATGTAATATATAGGAATTGAGGACAAGACTGATTTGATGTATTGCAAACGGCCTGCATGATTGAGTTTATTAGCTTTAAGAGTACCAAATTTAGCAAAGTATTTGTTGTAAATGAAATCGTAAGCCTTATTCTTATCTCTATGACTAAAAATCATGGGATGACCTAAGTGCATAGTTCTAGGCTGTAAATCAGGAACCGGGAAGAGGTCTTTAATTTGATTTTTGATGTTATTGGGGACATTCTTACTGAAAAGGATGGAAGACTTTTGAAGATTGGGACACTGACCAGATTGTCTGCAAAAATCATAGAGAATTGTCTTGATGGCCTGGGCTTCATCTAGGGCTGCCTTGCCACAAATAATAAGGTCATCTGCAAATAAGAGGGAGTGAATGGGTGGGCAGCCAGGTCCCAGAGAAATACCTGATAGATGAGTGTCCTGAAGAGCTCCCTGCAACCTAATTGATAGTTCATTAATAGCAATAACAAAAAGATAGGGGGAAAGAGGGCAACCCTGCCTGATCCCCCTTTGAGAAATGAAATGCCCTGAAGGTTCATCATTAACTAAAACAGAGAAGGTAGTGGAAGAAATGCAAGCATAAATTAGAGCAATGAATTTATCATTAAGGCCTAATCTCTTAAGAGCAGCAACAATAAAGCTCCATTCAAGTCTATCAAAGGCTTTAGCTAAATCTATCTTGAGAAGAAAAGCACTATCTTTCCAGGACTTAAGGTGGAACGAGTGAATGATTTCCTGAGTAATGATGATATTGGCCGAGATGTGCCTATGAGCAATGAAGGCAAATTGAGCATGGCTGACATAATTAGGAAGATGGTTCTTCAAACGGTTAGCCAGAGATTTAGTAATAACTTTATAAATAACATTGCAAAGGCTAATGGGTCTGAAGTCTTGAGGAGTGGTGGGCTGGTGCTTCTTAGGGATGAGAGTAATGTAGGTATTGTTTATATCAGTAGGCATATGGGCATTGGAGTAGAAGGTGGTTACCAGATGATGAATATCTTCCTTTACCCAATTCCACGCTGATTTGTAGAAGGCAGCATTGAGTCCATCTGGACCAGGAGCTGCATTGCTTCTCATGTGCCTGATAATACCATGAAGTTCAGTTAAGGTGGGTGTGGAGTAAGTGTACCTATACATATCATTGTTCTGGACTGCATCATCCTCTTCTGCATACTGATCTGCGGGTTGATTAGGGAGAGGGTGTTGAGAAACCGAAGGCAGGGAGGGGAGTGGATGGTTCCAAGCATTGGGGTGCTGAGTGGAGAAGATATCAGTAAAGTAAGTGACTAAGGTGATAGCAAGTTGTTCAGGGGTTGTGGAGTGGGAACCATCCGGATTAATGAGATAGGAGATTCTGTTCTTACGGTTTCTCTTGACTATCGCCTGGTGGAAGAAGGAAGTGTTACGGTCACCCTGAACCGCCCAATTTTTTTTGGCACGCTGGATGTGATAGGTTTCTTCTTTGGCAAGAAGGTTTTGATGTTTTTCATGAAGCTGTTGTTGGAGGGTATGGTTCTGTTGGGAGGGAGGTAGTTGTTGTTGGTCGAGAATTTGGTTTTCAATCTGGGCTAGAAGCTCATTGTTTTTAGGCTTCTTCCTTCTCCATTTCCTGAGATCAGCTGCCAGGTACTTCGTTTTGTGAGTGAGAGAAATCACGGGCAGCAGATCGGCTCCAACTTTGTTTGGCAACCTCCTGATATTCCTGTTCCATCAACCACCAATTCTCAAAGCGAAAAGGTTTATTAGTTCGAGGCCTTTGAGAGTTTAGAACAGCAAGAATAGGAGCGTGATCACTATACATCATAGGAAGGTGGTAGATTGTTGTAGTAGGATACGCCAAACACCAATCTGCATTGCCTAAACAACGATCAAGTCTTTCATAAGTGGGAACAGAGGAAAAGCGTTTGTTAGTCCAGGTGTATGCTGGGCCATTATAACCTAGGTCAATAAGACCACATTGCTTAACATACGCACAAAATTCATTAATACGATTGACATCAGCACAAGAAGGGCCTATCTTTTCATTCACATGCATAATTTCATTAAGGTCTCCCATACAAAACATAGGAAGATTACGATTTAGGTCAACGAAGTTTAACACTTGGTCCCAAATAACAGAATTAGCATGGTGATGGGGATCCCCATAGATACAAACTAGGCCATACTGCTTCATGTTAGTTTTATTGATATACATAGCAAAGATGTAATGATGACTATGGTCAACAATAGTAAGATCAACATCATGAGACCAAAGCAGCCAAAGGCCACCCGATTGGCCTTGAGAAGGGATAACAAATGCATCATTAAGATTGAAATGGTTTTTAATGGAAACTTTGGAAATAGATGCATTGCGCGTTTCTGAAATGAAGCATACCTGTGCTTTGGTTGAGGCTAGGAGGCGAGAAAGGTGCACCATTGTGGAGCTGCGGAGGTTCCCGCCTATGCCCCGGCAGTTCCAGGCAAGATGTGTCATGATTCCGAAGACAACCGAGCAGGAGTCGGGATTGTCCCCTACTTTTGTGCAGTGACGCAGCTGCAGAGGGGATTGATGGTGGTGTTGAGGGTGAGTGTCTTGAGTTTGAGGGTGCACAACACCATTGCACAGAGGAGGAGAGGTGGTGATTGGAACTGAGACTGTGAATGGGGAAACTGGGAGCAGAGGACCGAGGCTCCCAGCGTTACGATGGAGATTACCAGGCGTGGGAGGTGGCTCAGGAGGCACATCCGCTATGGGAGAACGGGCATTGGATGGAGGCACAGGAGGCTCATCCGCCATAGGAGAGCAACCTCTGACAACTGAGCTGTCAATGGCCATGGATGGAAGGCGGGGGAGAGGGAAGGCGGAGGTTGTGTGCGGCGGGCGGAGCGGCTGCGGCCTGAGGAGGCAGCGGGAGGAGGGAAGGCAGGCGGAGGGGAGGTCGGAGGGGCGGCGGGCGGCGGGCGGAGGAGAGGAGGGAAGGCGGACGGAGGAGAGCCTGTCGGAGGGGCGGCGCGCGGAAGAGAGCCGGCGCGAGGAGGGTGGCAGGCGGAAGAGATCCGGTCAGAGGGGCGGCGGGGGGAGGAGGGCTGGCGGGGCGGAGGCGCGGCGCGGAGGCGGAGGCGGGGGCGCGGAGGCGGAGGCGGGGTGGAGGCACGGAGGCGGAGGCGCGGCGGCGGCGCAGAGGCGGAGGTGGCGGAGGCGCGGCGCGGAGGTGGAGGCGGGGTGGAGGCACGGAGGCGGAGGCGCGGCGGCGGCGCGGAGGTGGAGGTGCGGCAGCGGCGGCGGAGGAAGGCGAAGAAGCTTCGGGGAGAACCAAAAGCACACAAAAAATGATGAAAAATCGGTGGATCGGAAAGAGCAGAACACGGAGAAGATGGATCTGGAAGAATCAAACCGGATCGAGGGAGGGAAGGATCGCAGATCAAGGAGGATTGGGGAGGAGGAGGGGGAACGGCAAGTCGCCACTGTACCACTCAGGGTCTTCGCCAAGGTTGCCATAGACTTTTGGCCTCTAGACCTAAATTGTACCCTTCATCGTTCAACAATGATATAGGCTGCGGGTCTGTTAGAAAACACTGATGTGAGTTACTCACTCCGTTCTAAATTATAAGTCATTCCAAAAATCTTGAAAAATCAAAGCATTTCAAGTTTTACTAAAATTATAGAAAAATTTACAAAAATTTATGACATAAAATTAGTATACTATAAAAATATAATTAATAAAATTTTTAATAATATTTAGTTGACATCATAAATATTATCATCTTATCGTATAAATTTGGTTAAACTTAAGATGCATTGACTTTTGAAGTTTCTTAGAATGACTTATAATTTGAGACGGAGAGAGTATGATTTATGAAAAGATGGTGATGTGAGTTACGGAGGAGAGGTGGGAGGATGGATTTACAAGATGAGAGTATGATTTATGAAAAGGTGGTGATGTAAGTATGTGAGTTACGAAGGAGAGGTAGGAGGATGGATTTACAAGATTTGCAAAAGTATAATTTTATACTTAACCTCCTGGTCTTAATCACACTCTTACAAATCTCCCTCCTACCTCTTCTTCCACAGTTGGTTTGCACGGAGTGGTTAGTTTGTACTTGATCCGTTGCCATTAAACATAGTGTATATATTGCATATACTGAAGCATCAATGCATAAAGAAAAATCTATGCACCAAGACTAGAAACACCAAAACGATTAGGACTGAGAAACCATAATTCAGATGCTGTCTAGACAACCACCATAATTCATGTTCCAAGCATAACCAAAACCAAGCAAAACACAAGCTTGCAAGAAAACACTCAGAAAATTACTTTAAACTAAATCAGATACTGATGAGGCCACGTTCAGTAAGCGAAGAGATAGATAGAGAACAAAAGTGTTGACTACCTAAAAACATCACAAGAAAGTGCTCCTGCAAACCTGTGCCAATTTGCATCTTTCGTTAAATATATTAGGAAAATCATATCAATGTGTCACAGATTAATTACTTGCAGCGGTAGTATGATTTTCAGCAGCAAACTTAACAATACTATTAGAAAGATACTACCATGCCACTAGTCCCATCTAAGCAAAGCAGTCAAGACACATATCTTGCATAGTCAACATGAAAAATACAGACAATCTTGAGATATATCTATGGAGGCCGACAGTGAGACAATCTTCCATGCAAATTCAGTCAAAACTCCAATCTTAACAACAATGGATATGGGTATATTCATTTACCCTAGCAATGGTTCTTGGCACTAAAGTTTTAGTTGATAAACTCTGGATGTATTTGTCAGAAACAAGAAATCTGTTACTTTGAGACAAGCATAGATGAACTAGAACTTTTCGTCAAATGCCATGGGCAAAAGATCAACTGGTCATAAAAAAATTGAGTAATGCATTGCTGCTCCTTCATCTCTTATATAAGGCCTAAAAAATAAAGGACAGTACCAATTAAAGTTAGCAAGTCATAACTCCAATGAGAATAAACAAAAGATAATATATACAGAGTAGCTCATAATTATAGAAACCATCTGTCAAAAGTTTCCTGGACATCTCATGTGAGACAAAAGATAACAACAGTATATGGCTATAAGCAGATTTCAGAAACAATTAGTAGGACATCAGCTGGAAACCAGCAACTGGTCCGATACCAGTAACAGTTTATTATCTTTCTCGCTTTGATCTTAAAATTTCAGCAATTGTCCCACCATCAAAATCTGATAGAGTGGTCTGAAACAATAAAAGACCAGCTCAAAATGGTTGTCACATATTTGTCTGATAGTGGGATTCTACATTTGTTTTTCACAAAAAAAAAGGGACCCTGACTATCATAAAAATGCTATGGGACTGATTGTCCATCAGACATCATCAACAGTCAACAAGACAAGGTTAAAGCAATAGTAGATGATCAAACAATTTATCATACTACAGCATGATTTTAATGAGAAGACATCTAGCAACATATATCAGGTAAAAATTCAAGCAATGCATCACACGCCACTCCTCAGCACTCATGGTCAGAAGTTGTCATAAGTTTCCACAATCATATATCAAGAATAGCACAAAGAAATACTAATGGAACAACTGAACGAGTGAAGCATATTAACGTATCATCACTGCATGCGAATGAAGATATAATCCATATTGAAAGTCTGACACCACAAACTCATAGTACTACTCAGATACAGTACATGGTACTAAACTCAACCATAGGGTAAAATCTCGATAAATTTGCTGATCTTCGCAGAAGCCGGTGCATCAATCGAAATCAACACTAAGCCAGTAGATCTGTAGGTACACGAAGAGGAACAGGGGAAGCAATAAGCTACTGCTACAAGACTAGATCCACACAATTTCCAGCTTAATACGAACTTGCCGAGCCCAAGAACCCTACCAGATCTTGCTGTCCGCCGCCTCAAACCCCAGATCCAGATCCACCAAGGAATGACAGCAGCCCTTGGGCGGCGCTGGTGCCGGGGGCCGCGTTGGGCTCGTCGAGGAAGAGGTCCTCGGGCACCCGGAACGCGCCGTGCGCCGCGACGAGGGCCCCGCCAACGAGCAGGCCGGAGATGATGAGCGACGCGACGGAGGTGAAGAAGAGCAGGACGAAGGACGCGCCGACGAGCCCCAGCAGCGTCTCGCGGTCGGAGAAGGCCCGGCCGAAGAGGACGACGGGCTGGTCGGAGGCGCGGAAGAGGTAGAGGAAGCACCAGGCGGCGAGGAGGCCCAGGAGGATGAGGAGCGAGAAGGGGTGCGCCAGGAGCGAGGCCCCCAGCGCGAAGGCGACCACGGCGGCGTAGTTGACGCGGAAGTAGGCGAGGTTGCGGCGCAGGCGGGAGGTGGCGTCGGAGACGGAGTCCGGCTTCGAGAACGCCGAGCGGTCGAGGAGCTCCCCCCACGGCCGGCGATCCGACAGCGAGCGCCGCGCCGAGTCGGAGAGCCGGCTCAGGAAGAGCCGGAAAGCCGGCGTGGCGATCGGCGCGTCGGAGCCTCCCGCGGCGGCCGGGGACGATCCGGGGGCCGGGTTGGTCACCGGGAGGAGGGGCGGCGGCGTCGGTGCGGAGGCCATGGCGAGTTGGCGACCGGGATTCAGGAAGCGTGCTCTGCTACGGGAGATGGGGAATTGGGGGAAACCTCGCAGCTGTTGCTGGCTTGTGCTGTGTTGTTTTGCCTTCAGGAAAAGATGTTGCTGTGTTGTTTCCGTGGTTGCCTTGGGCCGTCATGCACTCACGTTGGTTGGACTATACTCCCTCAGTCCCTAATTAATTGTCACTTCGCTTCTCGAGACACAATTACCGACAATTTTTATAAATAATAAATATCATCGATTAGTATCATAATTAATATCATCGAAAAGATATTT
>JAKNSH010242814.1:0-10923 GCA_027790015.1 Cymbopogon flexuosus
GCTCTTTGACAGTTTAATCTGGACCACAATTAATCTTGCGTGCACCCATCATCATCTAGTTAATTATGTTTTAAAACACTTGACCTCTTTTCTCTTAAGTCACAAAGGTACCCTCTCGTGTCTCGCAATGCAGTTATACTGAACTCTTACAAGATACCCTGCGCATTATTGCGGGGATTGCAAACAATCTGAATGGAATTAAGTGGAGATTATGTGAATAGCTTGCATTAAAAGGTTTGGAATTTTACTTAGGTGATATGGTAATTATATAGTGGGAGATGACGTGAATTACATAATTTATTTTTATCTTTTCAAAGGAGTAGCTTATCTCAAACCCTTTGTACATTTGATTTGTGTATAAACACATATGAAACTGCAAAGTTATAAATCTCGTCACTCAAGTTATTTGTATGTAAATACACCCTTGTTTATAAGAGTTATTTGAAATTTTTAGATCTCTTCTAATACTACAACTTTGATTTAGGTTTTTTCTTTTTGACAACAACTTTGATTTAGGTTGTTTACCATCTGATGAGACCATGTAGAAAATTTGAAAAAATAAATTTCAAAATCTAAAAATTCAACACGAAATTTTCCAGACCATAAATGATCTCAATAGATAACTAGTGTTGCAATGACACACCACAGGCGTGCCGCGTGCATATATGTGCACTCAATCAAGGCGTACATGCTGGAGAATGGGTTCAGAATGTCATAACAATATTCATAAATGGAGAGAATATCTCTTTCAGTTACTTTCTTTGGAGAGAACTGGTAGATGCTGCTGTCTTTGAGTCTTTGACAATTTAATTTGGACC
Organism: Cymbopogon flexuosus; assembly: GCA_027790015.1. Taxonomy (NCBI): domain Eukaryota; kingdom Viridiplantae; phylum Streptophyta; class Magnoliopsida; order Poales; family Poaceae; genus Cymbopogon; species Cymbopogon flexuosus. The sequence goes on from JAKNSH010242814.1 coordinate 819, forward strand.
ACAATCATGCGTGCATGCATCAAGTCATCATCATGAAGATGGGATGTGGCAGAAACTCATAAGAAATAAATATATTAAGGATAAGACCTTAGGAAGTTGTGAGAAAAAACCAACTGACTCACATTTTTAGAAAAGCTTGATGAATATCAAAGACATGTTTATCGATATAGGATCGTTTAAATTACAGGACGGTTCTCAAACCAGATTTTGGTGTGATACTTGGCTAGGAAATAAACCCCTTAAAGACAAGTTCCCTTCGCTTTTCAATATTGTTAGACGGAAGCAAGACTCTGTTGCCCCAGGTACTTAGCTCAAATCCACTGAATATCTCTTTTCGTCGGAATTTGGTAGGAGCAAACTTGGTAGCTTGGAATAGAATTGTTTCTTCTTTACAAGATTTGAACTTGTTAGATCGACGAGATATCTTTGTCTGGGGTTTAAACGCGTCCGAGAAATTTACGGTCAAGTCTATGTATGCTGCGTTAATTAACAATGGTGTCCGTGTGTCACAGGATATATGGCGGATTAAGGTACCTATGGAAATTAAAATATTTTTGTGGTACTTAAAGAAAGGTGTTACTTTAACTAAGGATAACTTAGTAAGACGTAACTGGCATGGTGACAGTCGCTGTTGTTCGTGTTATCGCCTAGAGATAATACAACACCTTTTTTTAGATTGTGCGTATGCCAAATTTCTATGGCGTGCAGTTCATATGCTTTGTGGCATCCCACCGCCTAATGACATAGAGGACTTGTTTTTGAGATGATCCAAAGCAGGAACTAAAGATTATAACTCGTTGTTATTAACAGCGGCTACGGCATTTTGTTGGGCTATATGGCTTACCAGAAACGAAATGGTTTTTGATAATTGCAAACCTAAATCTTTTTTACAGGTACTATTCAGAAGAACTCATTGGCTTCGGCAGTGGTCAAATCTTCAGCGGCGTGATTGCCAGAAGGATCGCTTGGTTGAGATTGCTCGACACATGGAAACGTCGGCGCTCCAGTTCTTTAGTTCTAATGGATGGTTATCTTCAAGATACATTGGTTTTACTTAGATCAAACTACTCTTCGTTTTACGTAGCTATTGTTTAGGCTACTTTTTTTTGGTATTCCAATGCCCTAAAACTTTGTAAGATTGGTATAACAATTGGCCTGATTCTATCCGCTAATAGATGAGGCCGGATATTTATATCCTTTATCTAAAAAAAGGTTTTGGTGAATTTCTGTGGCCCAATAATAGGCCACCCGTAAGCCGGAAAATCAATCAATTGCCAAAAAGAAGGGTCGACACACGTCCAAATAAAAAAAAACCCTCCAAGTGACTGACGATACTCACAAACAAATGGAGCTTTTCTGTGTTTTGTCAAAAAAAAAAAAAAGGAGCTTTTCTGAACGTGTCAAAGAGAAGTGCTAGAGAGTGACATGATTTGCAGTATCTGTATTGCTGGGCGGGTGGGGGCGAGCACACCTACCTTTGGGATGCACTGATAGCCTCCTCCGGTGGTGTTGAGCAACGCCAGCGACGCGACCCGGCCCGGCGCCATTGCCGCCAATTTCGAAGCTATCATGGAACCTGTTGTCAAGGGAAGTGATAAAATCAGAGGCGTCAGTTACTTATACTCAGTCACCAGTGCCAGTGGGGATGACCGGAGGAGAAAAAAAATTGTACTCACTGGTCTCTCTAAAAAAAAACACAATTCTTTGACTTCTACAATTTCTGTTTGATCATTCGTCTTATTTAAATATTTATACAAATAGCAAAATAAATAAGTTATTATAAAAATATCTCTAACGATAAAATAAGTTATAACAAAACAAATAATATTTATTATTTTTTAATAAAATTAATGGTTAAACAGAAACTATATAAGTCAAGAATTGTGTTTTTTTATAAAGACGGAGGGAGTACGTCTTACCCATGGAGTGGCCGAAGACGTGCGCTCTTCGCCATCCCAGGTGATTCATGAGCGCTAGCGCGTCCTTGGCCATGATCACGGTCCTGCGATGCCAAGAATTGAGCAAGAACGAACGATATCGTTAGTACTTAGAACCATCCAGATCCAGCATGCATGCAAATTGCAAAAGAATCTCCGTCGCCGTCACGCCAAGCCGAACGGGAAAGAAACGAGTGGATGGAGAAGAAGCAAAAGGGGTAGGGAAACGTGATGCACGCACGCACGCACGTGTACTGCGACTTTTGCGCCGGGACGGAGCTGCGTCCCATGCCGCGGTTGTCGAAGCAGCAGACCTCGACGCCGGGGTCATCGCCGTCGTCGGCCTGTGCCTCCTCGTCGACGGGATCCACGGCGCCCGTCAGGCCCTTCACCTGCGGGGCCCACGAATCGTACGTCCCTGCGAATCCTGCGATCCGATTGGGAAATATGTTCGTTGCTGTTAGGCAGAAGGCAGAACGGTGACATGGAATTGAGCGCAAGGGTTCAATCAATGGATGAAATTTGAGGTGACACGAAAGGAAACCACAAAAACATAGAGACGAACGTAATACCGATTATGAGGAGGACCTTGGTGGCGCCGTGGCCGTACCGCTGGTAGAAGATACGCACCTCCTCCTGTTCTTCGCCGCCGGCGACGACAGCCGCGGTCACCACGCAGTACGGCATCTTGCTTCCTCCTGCCTCTCGACAGCAGCAAAGAGTACTACAAGAACAGCAGCCGGGATTCTCGCCTACTCTCGTCGATCTATTCGCCGACATCAGCACATCAACCGAAACTCGAAGAGAATTTGGCAGAAGGTGACAAAACAAGCGCGCGCGACGCTACCCGCTCGGCGGCCTCGGCTTATAGGTAAACGAAGAGCGCGACCGAGGCCGGACACAGCGGGCTGGCGTTGCCCTTCACGACGCGGACACGGAGACGTGGGACAAGATTAATTGGCGGGAGCTTTGTCTTTATAGCCCATCCAAATCCAAGCTCCAAGGATGCAGAAGCAAACACGTACGACGACGATGGCTACGCGGTATCCGACTCCGAAATGAAAAAAACTAAACAAAAGTGCTTCTTATCTAAATAAAACTATCAAAATGTATATTTATATGCATATCTACATCTATATCTATATATCTAATAAATAATAATCTATATCTATATCTTTAGCCTATTTTTTTTAGGTTTTTGGCGCAACCATATTAATTTTTATCCATCCACCGGACGCAACAAGGACCGAAAGTCCACCTTTCCTCAACGAAAAGGTAACGACAAATAGCCAGGAGACCTTGACCCAAAGATCCACGTGTTGTTGGTATGTCACGTTTCCTACCCCTCCTATACCTTCACGGAGGAGAGCGCCGCCCGGCTGCCGCGAGCTCCGTCCGGCTCCGACCCTGCCCGCCGGATGTTGAGGTTGAGCCCAGGACGTTGGCCTTGATGGCCGTGCAGAAACACACGGCGCCGTGCAGGATGGCGGACGCACGGAAGAGTGCGATGGGAGAGACGCTCGAGTGCGATGGCAAGCCTTCTCCGCGCGCGGCTCCAGGAAATAGCAAACTCACAAATTTGACAACCTCAAATAGCAAACTGTTGGAGATTGATTTTTTTGTATCTTTTACCAAACGTTTTAGGATGGCAAGTCAAATAACAAACTGTTGGAGATTCTCACCGCATTTTTTTTCTTGGACGCACTAAGGGGAGCTGAGCTCACCACGCGTAGATGAATGTGCTAGTCGTTTATTTTTCATATTTTCTTTTGTTTTATCTTTCTTATTTCAGGATGTGCTAATCTTTTTCTCATATTTTCTTTTGTTTTATCTTTTGGACGCATAGAACCATATTCCTATTTCAGGATGTGCTAATTTACTTATTTTCTATAATTAATAAAATTTTAACAAATAATTTTATATTGAATCCTGAACTGTTTTTCTAATCTGAAGCAGCCCTGTTAAAGCAATAATGCATAAGAAATCCTTTATTCGTTCCTTTTTTTTAGGGGAAATAGCTTTCCATTTATTGCAACACAGCTGAATCTTCAGCAATTACAGACTGAACATGTTCAGGGATATGAACCAACAAAGGATCATCCTCCGGATCACAACTTCTACCCAGGCTAGCTAATTTATGAGCTACCCTATTACATGAACGCGGCCTCTGATGGACGCTCCAGAATATAAAGTTTTCTGTCAAAAGACTACGAAGTTCCTCGACAAGGTAGCATACATCACCAAGGGTGTACTCCTCCGTGTAGATGGACTGCACAACCGCGAAAGCATCGGTTTCTAGCACGATGTGCCCAACGCCAGCTGAAATAGCTACCTGCATGCCTTGTATACAGGCGATCAATTCTCCCTGCATAGCATGCATTAGGACCCCTACTCGGCCCCTATGCGCACTCACCACGTCTCCCACCGAGTCCCTTAGGATGCAACCCCATCCTCCGTTGCCTATAGCAGCTTCGAAGGCCGCATCACAATTTACTTTGATTTGATTACCCTGTGGCTTCTCCCATTTCTGCACGGAGGATTGCCTCAGCACCACGGTTTTTGGTTCAAGGTGTCGCCATTCAGCAGCAATAGCCTAAATGCTATGTGCCAGGCTCGCCGGGTCGCAGCCCCGTTCTCCCTCTCTGATCCTATTTCTCTCTGTCTAGCATCGCCATAATGCAATGCAACATAAGGATCGTTGGTGTTCAGCCATAGCCATGATCACCTCTGTAGCTTCTCGTGAAGAACTAGCAGCAGCCATCTTTTCCCTCTCCCTACTCAGTGCCAGGCATTCCCAAACCTTAACCATGAGTTTGCATTTGAAGAAGAGGGGAGCGCCATGTTTGTCAAGTCTATTACAGACCACGCAGCGAGTATCTAGGGTCATTCCCTTCCTCCGCAAGTTCATTCGCAGTGGGTGACTATTGTGACAGAAACGCCACATGAAATGCTTGACCTTATTCGCGTACTGTACCTTCCATATTTTCCCCTAGATAGCTTCATAGCTAGGATCTGGATTGGATGATGAGGCACCACCCGAGCGACTGTTGTTTATGAGGTTGTTCCTGAAAACTTTGTACGCACTCTTTAAAGAGAACATGCCTTTCTTATCGAAGTGCCAAGCAACGTTGTTTGCCATGCCACCAAGAATCGGAGTAGATAGGATCAGCCTTACATCCTCTTCCCAGAAAGTATCTCGGACAAGCTGTTCATCCCATGCTCTAGTTGTTGGATCGACAAGTTCTAACACCGTCGTCATTAGATTTGCACCCCTTGGTGTAATCAGCTTTCTAGACATGCTCGTTGGAATCCACGGATCAGTCCATATGTTCAGTCCTTCACCATCCCCAATTCTCCATATGAGACCTTGCTTCAGCAAATCTATCCCTCTTAGAATGCTCCTCCACGTGTATTACATCCCTTGCTTAGGGGTTGCATCAAGGCATGATCTCCCATTGAAGTATTTAGCGCGCAACACACGCGCACACAGTGACTCTGGGCACTACACCAATCTCCATGCTTGCTTGCTGAGCATCGCCATATTGAAACCATGAATATCACGGAACCCCAACCCAACTTCTTTTTTCGGTGTGATCATCTTTTCCCAGCTAAGCCAGTGGATCTTCTGCTTACCCTCTTGTTGATTCCACCAGTATATACAAATCATAGCACTTATCTGGTCACACATAGTTTTGGTAATGTCGAAACATCCCATTGTGAATGTTGGTATGGCTTGATCTATTGCTTTGATCAATATCTCCTTTCCTGCCCACGAGAGAAACTTCTCCTTCCACCCTGTATCCTCTTCCACACTCTATCCTTTAGATAAGCAAAGACCGTTGTCTTCGATGCGCCCACATGCACTGGAAGCCCGAGGTACCTCTCATTGATTGTTTCCTTCTCAATGTTGAGTGTGTTCTTCACTTTACTTCTCATAGCATCAATTGTATTTGGACTGAATAAGACGGCTGACTTCGACTTGTTTATCATCTGATCGGAGCACTGCTCATACAGCTCCAAGATACCTCGGAGTTGATTTGCATCCTCCCCCTTTGCCCAAATCAAGATAAGAGAATCATCGGAAAAAAGATGAGAGATGCTTGGTGCGTCCCTACAGATCTTGACACCCGAAATCAGTCCATTTTCTTCAGCTCTAGACAAAAGTGCAGAGAAACCTTCAGCACATAGCAGGAATAAATAGGGCGACAGTGGGTCGCCTTGCCTGAGGCCTCTCTCTGGCCTGAAACTCTCTGACAACACCCCATTAACTTTAATCTAATACTTCACAGTCGATACACACTTCATAATCAAGTTGATCCATCCTGGACAGAACCCAAGTTTTTGCATCATCTGTACTAGAAAATTCCATTCAACACGATCATAGGCCTTGTTCATGTCCAGTTTGATGGCTGCATACCCCATATTCCCTTTTTTCTTATTGAGCATATGGTGTGTCAACTCATAGGCAATGAGGATATTATCCGATATTAATCGGCCCGGCACGAAAGCACACTGAGTTGGTGATATTATCTCCGGTAAAATTAGCTTGAGTCTATTTGCAAGCACTTTTGAAATCAGCTTGTAAATTACATTGCATAGACTAATTGGCCTGATGTCAGTTAGCTTCTGTGGAGACGTCATCTTTGGGATGAGGGCAATAATAGTATCATTCCAATTTTCCGGCATATCCCCTCCGTTCAAAACAGTCAGAACTTCTTGAGTAACTTGATCACCAACCGTGTCCTAGAAGTTCTTGTAGAACACGGCTGGCATACCATCAGGCCCCGGCGCCTTTAGATCGCCGATGGAGTCCAGAGCTTTTTTGACCTCCTCGCGTGAGAAGTCACGCAGAAGGTCATTATTCATCTCCGGTGTAACCTTGGGCGACACTGCCTGGAGCAGCTGCTGTGTGTCGCCTAGTGCTCCCAAACTGAAGGGCTGCATAAAATGGTTAGAAATAATTTCTTGCTTCTCTACTTCCTCCTCCACCCAACCCCCATCATCCTTTCTTAATCTACCTATCATATTTCTCCTTCTCTCCGAGCACCGGTTATGAATTTTTTTTGTATTTCTATCTCCCTTCACCAACCAATCCGCATGTGCTCTTTGTTTCCAAAAAAATTCCAATTGTTCTTCCAATTTATCCAGCCTGTAGCTCAGTACAGCTTCTCTCTGTATGGACACTGCACTGAGCGGCTGTCTCCTAGCCCTCTCTACCTCCTTCCTCAACTTCTTTCTTCTTTTTTCTAAATCACCGAGCACATTCTTATCCCAGGATCTCAACCCCGCCGCCACACTTCTCAGCCTGTCAACTACTCTTCCTCCTCCCCAGTCAAACCCCGCCAGCCAAGCCTCCTCTACTACTCCCAAGCAATTTTCTTCCTTCAACCAACTCGCCTCGAAATAGAAGGCCCGATCTCCTATACGAGCAGTTTGTGTTCTTTGTATTCCCTCAAGGGATAGGACCTCTGGGCAGTGGTCAGAATGAAAATGATCACCATTTTTCACATGTACAAGAGGGTACAAATCTCTCCATTCCCCATTCGCGACCGCTCTGTCTAATCTTTCTCTAATATAATCCTCACCACCTCCTCGATATTGCTTATTCCTCCATGTAAACACATCTCCCACAAATCCCAAATCCTCCAAACCACATAACTCTAGAGCTTCCTTGAATCTATCAAGACAAGCTTGCGATCAGGTCACACCTCCTTCCTTTTCATGATGGAATAAAATTTCATTAAAGTCGCCAGCACATAGCCATGGCAACGGATTATTCTCATACTGCTGAAATAAACAATGCATCAGGGACCAAGTCTCATGCTTTGACTCCGCGCACGGTTCACCATAGATACCAGTGAAGCGCCACACCCTACCATTATTCTCTTTTATTTCCATGTCAATGTGATTCTTCGATTTTTCACGGATCGTCACATCAACACTACCCCTCCGAAACACAGCAATTCCCCCCTTTACCTACCGAGTCCACCGCCACCATGTTTCCCAAGTTGAGCTTTTGTTTGAAATGCAACATCCTCCTCTCAGTCTTTTTTGTCTCTGACAAGAAGAGTATGTCAACCTGTTTGGACTTCTGAAAGTTCAGAAGCCCCCGAACTGTCGGGCGTTTCCCAACCCCTGGCAGTTCCAAGCACCAATCTTCATTTCGATTCGTAGGACTGGATCGCCGGTCCCGCCAATAGGTTCTCCATCCCAGCCTCACTCGTCTTCGTATCTCCCCTCCTCGCCTTCTTAACACTATCATCAGCCACCTCCTCCAGACCTTCCAGCTCACTTCCTCTCCCACGCTTCTTTTCTGCACCACCCAGACCCTCTATAGGGATGGTCTCATCTGCCCCCGATGCATCTTTTAGTTTATCTTCACTGCTCCCCTCCAGCCCCTTCTAGCCCCTCCCTCCTTTTAAACCGGCTTGCTCGTCCACCATGGTAGACAGGTATGATAGCAGATTCTTCTTCATTGCACTATCCGTGGGGGTCTTTATAGCTTCTCCCACAACAGTAATTTTCAGCGGACTCGTCACTTCCTTCTCCTCACCAGCCTCGAGGTCCTCCTCCTTCTTGTCTCAAGCTGCCGCGGCTACCACGAGAGAGCATTGCTGCGACGATCACCACTAGATTTACCAAATGAGCCACTCAAGCTGCCGCGACTACCACTGCTACCTAAATTGGCACGCCATGGGAGCATCGAGTTGGAGCCCCGCTCTGCCCCCAGACCCTGCTGGACCCTTTTTAGTGGGTGGGAGAGCTCTTAGACTGCGATCATAGGGCATAGGCGCCCCTCTCTCCCTTGGTACTGAGCATGTTTTGTCGGTGTGGCCGAGGATCCCACAGAGATAGCAGAAATTAGGGAGATGTTCATAGGCAATCGGGCACCATTTCTCTCTTCCCCCGTCATCCACCACCACTGTGACACCTCGCATAAGCGGATTCCTCACGTCAAGCCTTAATTTTAGCCTCAGGAACCGTCCCACCGCCGTACTGCCGTCATGAGTATCAGCCACTACAAACTCCCTACCTCATCACCAATTGCTTCAGCTATTTCAGCATTCATCATCCCCAATGGCAGGTGGGAAACTTGGATCCAAATTGGAGTGAAGTTGTACTCCAGCTCCTCGAAAGTCTTCGATTCATCCAGCTCCGTCACCACTAGCAATTCCTTTGAAAGATTCTAAGGCCCCTCCTCCAAGGCCTTCTTCTTCCCCTCCGCCTGATGGAATGTGATCAGGAACTTGTTTTCACCTAGTCCCTTGCATTCGATGCCCTTCATTGGACACCAGATCCGCCCTAACGCTTGTTCTAGGGAGTATGGATGGGCCATCTTCTCAGAGAACAGTTTAGCCACCGCCTAAAACACGGGCGCCGCCTGGGACACGATCTCCTTCCCGCACCTCCCCTCCTTGACTCTCACACCCTTCTTCTCCGCCACCAAAAGGGTCATCTTACGTAGGGCTCCCTCGATCTTCTTCATGGAGATTCCCAAAGATCTTAACCCCCAGATGGTGGGAACTAGATAACTGAAACGGCTAGCAATTAGGGTTTTGGCTGCGATCACAGAATTTGGGGTGGCTTTTGGGTGAATGGGATGTGGTTGCCAGGAGAAAACTCATTGAGATGAACTCCTAGCGGTGATTAGGAATTGGGGAGGGGTCGGGATGGTGAGAGGGGCGGAGGGAGAAGATCGCCTAGAGAACCGCCCTGAGTCACCTAGGAAACCCTAGACGCCGAGGAAAAAAGTTAGTACGTATTGTTTTATCCTTCCTTTGTTCGTTCCTTAGGGCGTTGTTGGCATTTCATAACTCGATCACCAAGATTGGATGTTTTAGGTCCATCCCCAGCGACAGCGCCAGAAATGCCTGTTGGCATTCCTGAGCACAATCACTTGAGACAGATGATTAGTCCATCTCTAATGACCATACTAAGGAGGGCAAGCTGATAGATCGTTACTATTTGAGATATTATCCGCAAGCGCATGGATCTATCGTTGCAGCATTTCACCCGGAAGTATTATCAGGGTATCTTTATTTCTATTTTCCAAAAGGAAGGCATGGTAAAGTTGTTACTAGAAAGTATATGATTGCGACATTATTTTAAAGAAATGTGCCTAAATGATATACAGGGGTAAGTGATAGGTTTTGTAGATAGTGGACACA
>JAKNSH010242832.1:0-10932 GCA_027790015.1 Cymbopogon flexuosus
CCACGACTTACGTCACGGCTCGCACAAGAAACCATAAAGAGCACCACCCCGCTTCGCCGGCTTCTCGATCCAGCTCCAGCTCCGGCTCCCGCCATCCGCCAGACTCATCATGGAGTCCGCCGCGCCGTGCCCGCGCGCGCACCTCGTGGACCTCCGCTGGCTGCTCTCAGTCGCCGCCGGCGGCCTCTTCGCGCTGCTGCTCCTACTAGCCATCTCCCCATCATTCCAGCTCCCCTCCTCCACCACCACCTCCCGCCTCTTCCTCGGCCGCGCGTCCCGCCCGTCCTCGTCGTCCCGCCCACTGCCCCTGCTCTTCGTCGAGCCGGCGCTCTCCCGCCCGGCGCCGCCGGCTCCCGAGCTCTCCGTCCCGCGGTTCGCGTATCTCATCTCCGGGTCGGCCGGGGACGCCGGGATGATGCGGCGGTGCCTGCTGGCGCTGTACCACCCGAGGAACCGCTACGTGCTGCACCTGGACGCGCAGGCGCCCGACGCCGACCGGGCGGACCTCGCCGCGTTCGTCGCCGCGCACCCGGTGCTCGCCGCGGCGGGCAACGTGAAGGTGGTCGAGAAGGCCAACCTCGTCACCTACAGGGGACCCACCATGGTTACCACCACGCTGCACGGCGCCGCGATGCTCCTGTGGGGCGACGGCAGGGGACGCGGCGCCGATTGGGACTGGTTCATCAACCTCTCCGCCTCCGACTACCCGCTCGTCACGCAGGATGGTAAGGATTTTTGAGTCCCCTTTTCTTGCCCCCTCCGAATCTCCGATCGCGCCATGCATGATCAGTGATGATCGGATTGCTGAACCTGTGACGACGATTCTGTTCCTGTCTGCTGCAGATTTGATGCATGTGTTCTCCAAGCTGCCGCGCGATCTCAACTTCATCGATCACACGAGTAACATCTCCTGGAAAGCGTACGTGCTCTCTGCTCTGTTCTCGCTTGCATTGGTTGCAGGTCCTATACCATACGTGCGTGTGCGTTCTCAATTGGTTTTGTTCTTGGCAACTCAGATTATTTACATGAATGAATGTATGACATCGTCAGGTTTGCGAGGGCGATGCCGGTGATCATAGACCCGGCGCTGTACATGAAGACAAAGGGCGACCTGTTCTGGATGCCGGAGAGGCGGAGCTTGCCGACGGCATTCAAGCTATTCACTGGTGCGTGCACTGCGCTCTCTCTCTCTCCAATCTCCACCCGTGATTGTTAACCTGACATATAGTGACATTGACAGAAGAATCTATGGAGGCCTGAACTCATTTAGTGCGAGCACGCAACTGCCCCTGGCAGTGCCTGTTTGTGTCTTTATTATCTCTACTCTATAATAGTTGTTGATTGGTCTACAGTACTGCACGAGAATTAATCCCACAAGCTAGATCGTTTTGAGTTGTCGTCATTGCAAGAAACTGAATTGTCTGAATCATGAAATGATTGTGCTTAGTTGGTTGAGTAGAAGGTGGTTGCAACCCTTAGCGTGCTTTGAATGCTGCGCGTTTCGCTCTCGGTGGCAACTCGCTAGACTGTCTGTTCCTTTTGGACAAGAACCTGGACCTTTTCCTCTGTTCCCCTGATAAAACAGGGTGGAGTTTGGGTACAGTACAGAATCACCACAAGCTGGCTGGTAGGATTACTCATCGTGACTTTCAGGCTTACTGCACTAACTGTTTTGAACCTCGGGGCTCGAAGGCATACTGGACCTTGCTGACTTTCAGGGTTGCATTTGATTTTCTTATGTTGGAGTATAGCCGTATAGGTTATATTGAGAATTTTCTTCTGCATGATTCTCTGATTACTCAGTTCCTGATAAATGGAGGGCACGTTTCTTTGCTGTTCTCTACTCACTATTTTGTCAACGTACGCATCCCCTCTTTGATCTCACGCTACCTCATAAAAGAATAGAAACATTCAGGAAGTTTTTTTTTTAAAAAAAAAAAGAACAGGAGAATAGCAGGGCGGCCACTACTTATCCACAACCAACATGACAAAATCAATAAAGATAAAAAAAATGAAGTGCGTGCTAACCAGCGGAATAAACTAATCATCGTGCTTGCAACTGCAAATGCAGGTTCGGCGTGGATGGTGCTGTCGCGGCCGTTCGTGGAGTACCTCATCTGGGGGTGGGACAACCTCCCGCGCACGACGCTCATGTACTACGCCAACTTCATCTCCTCCCCGGAGGGCTACTTCCACACGGTGGCGTGCAACGCCGACGCGTTCCGCAACACGACGGTGAACAGCGACCTGCACTTCATCTCCTGGGACAACCCGCCGATGCAGCACCCGCACTACCTCACCGCCGGCGACTGGGACCGCATGGTCGGCAGCGACGCGCCGTTCGCGCGCAAGTTCCTCAGGGACGACCCCGTGCTCGACCGCATCGACGCCGACATCCTCGGCCGCCGCGGGCCCGGCATGGTCGCGCCCGGAGGCTGGTGTCGTCAGGCGGCTGCCGGCGGCGGGCAGAGCAGTAGCAACGGCACCGACGACGAGGAGCCGTGCGCCGCCGTCGGGAACGCGGAGTTCCTGCGGCCCGGACCGGGCGCCCAGCGGCTGCAGAGGCTCGTCACGTCGTTGCTGTCGGAGGAGAACTTCCGGCCCAGGCAGTGCGTAGTGGAAGACGAAAGCTGAGATGGGCTGGGCTGGGCTGCAGAGGCACGAGCTGCTGCTACTACTGCCGTACTGCAGAGGCGTTGTTTGCACGATATACTTCTTGTACAGACAGTACTGGGCGTTGTGAACTTAAGCCAACGGCATGTAGGTGATACCGGCATGTATGTACATGATGTTATGTGCCGAGGTCCTCTGCGATACACCCGATACATTGCTTGTATAGGTATGTGTACGGGACGAAAATTTTTTTTTTAATTGAAACATGAGGGGTTTCCCCTCGATGAAAACTATATTTTTCGATGAAGCGATGAAAACTATATTAACCGGCCATTATATACAGGGCCGGCCCTGTCAAATCAAAGACCCGGAGCGAACTACAAGCAATGGGCCCTTTAATACAACTCTAATCTAATAATATAATGGCTGTCAAACCATTTAATAATTCTTCAATAGTTTTAGCTTTGAAATGGTCCTTTGAGCTGAGGCCACAGTCACCGGCATAGTGAATAAGATCCGATAAGCAATAGAAATATTAGGATAACAATCCGCTTCTGTGACAAACTAAAAAATCTCTATAGCAAACATTGGCTTATCCGGAAAAGTAGACTGCAGAACAGCTAACTCAGAAATCATGTCATTCACATCAACATCCGACGAACCATCTGAGGAGAAGGTTTTTGCAAATTTAATGCAATGCTCTCTTAGATCAGCACGATTCAATGCCTTCAAGTTTGTTCCTCCACCGGAACTATTGCCCACTCATCTGGATTTGCAACTGCTGTAGTGCCTGTATCTCTCTTATAAAATTTATAAAGAGCTCCTCTTTGTGATTCTTTCAAGTCCTCTAGCCTTCTCTTCTTTTTTATTTTCGCACTTCCAGATTCATGTTTTTTAGGCAATATGAGGTCACTGTAAGTTTACAAAAGTAGTAAGTAATTAAATAAAATCATGCCATATATTGCTGCACCATATACGATCCAAAATCTAAAGAAATAAAGAGTAAAGAACTAAAGATTGGGGCAATTAGCTTTTTACCTGATGGTCGGCAAGCAGAAGCAAGCCACGAACAGCCAAATAGATGGCCGGCGTGGACGCGTCCACTCGGCAGCCTCGGACTTGCACAGGAACGATTGTCGATCGGACGGATTCGACGTCGATTTGATGATGTCGATCACTGCTTCACTTGCGGGCAGAAGAATTCGTGGCGACGGCGACGCCGGCGCGGCCGCGCCGGAACGGGATTCGGCCCACGCGGAGTCGCGGAGGTAGGCAGGCAGCTGAGAATCGTTGATTTAGTTCCTGGGCTGTTGGCCTGAATGCCTGAATACAGAATACTATAGGTACATACATATTTAGGGTTGGGCCCTCTGGCCTCATGGGCCCTGTGCGGCTGCTCTGCTGGCACCCCCTAGGGCCGGGCCTATATATACTTAGTAGCAAATATAACCGTGCGTTGTAACGAGCGTATAACTTGTACAGTTATATGAAAAACTTTAGACTCTTGAGATGAGCCTTTGTTTTTCAATTCAATATAGAATATATGAAAATGCACACTTTTACAGCTCGTATTGGAACAAATGGCTTTACCGTGTCTAAAAGGGTGCTGCATAAACCTTGTATGTGCATGAGATACTTGGAGATTTTAATCAATCATCCCACTATATACACTATAATTTATTTTAGAAATAGACTCTATCTACTCCATGTATTGACACAATACATGTTTTAATATTATTATTATATTCGATATGTATGTCACATATTCACATATGGTGCTACTGTGCTAGCGTGGTAGCAGCTCCCTCACTCTCTGGCTCACCAGTTGCTCTGGTGTTAGAGGCTCAAGTACTTGGGTTTTAGGTTGATGATCTGGTGTTTTGTAATGATCGGCTTACTGAACAAGTGTTTGCGCGTCTAGTGATGCTATGAAATTCGATTCCAATACATGAGACAGATGATGCGCGATAGTTGTATAAATCTCCAATTCACAAGTTGTTTATGCGACTGTGCAACAACATATATAAGTTTCAGATGAGCACATTAGAGTAAATAGTAATAGTACCATATTGTGTAACCACGTAAGGTGCTAGTCCTATGTACTCTATATAATCAACTTATAAGGCTCAATGCAGTATATCCATTATTTCACCAATTATATTTTATATATATATTCTTCTTCAGAGCATATTTGCCAGTAATAATAACCATAACGGCCTGAGGCGTTAGGTTTGTCCTAGCAGAGCTCTAGAAGAAGGGGGGGAAAAAAAAAAAGTGCCGGCAGTCCGG
Source organism: Cymbopogon flexuosus (assembly GCA_027790015.1). NCBI lineage: Eukaryota > Viridiplantae > Streptophyta > Magnoliopsida > Poales > Poaceae > Cymbopogon > Cymbopogon flexuosus. The sequence goes on from JAKNSH010242832.1 coordinate 4,903, forward strand.
CACTGCAAGGGACATGGCTAAATATCTAATTCCATGCATGCAGCTGAAACTGAGACTGGCCTAATAGTAATGGCCTAATAGTAATAGTTTTCCTTGTAGCAAATCAGGTAGCAGCAGGCTAGTTTGTCACTCCTAGATTGGGCGCCGGGCATCGACGATTCGCAGTGGTCTCGACTCTCGATCAGTAGTCCTCTCCTCCCCACTCATCTACATATCCGAATCCGATACTTGGGATAGGCCGCGCGCGATCAGCACGGAATTCCTCAAAATGCGTGACTCGATAGCAGTAGGCAGTAGCGGCAGCAAAAGATAAAGCAAAACTAGCTAGATTAAAGACATGAGATGCTGCCTGTGTGCGAAAGTGGCCAAAGCAAGGTAACGCCAATGCCGATGTCTCCGAACAAAAGAGGCCGACGCCGACGCCGAGGCCGGAGCCGGCGCCAGTGCGTGGCCATTCTCTACGTCCAAAGAACCAATGCAAGACGGCCGGCGCTTTGGATCGACAAGAACCTAGCTCTGCCAGAAACGTTCCTGGTTCGTCCCGAATGATCAGTTCTTCTTACTAGATGTCTAGATTGAAAAGAATGATTGGTGACTATATACTGACTTGTACATGCATGCGTGAGGTGATGTGGTCATGTCATGTGGATGGGATTTGTTGCCTCTTTCAGCCCTTTCAAAGCTACACACACACCCAGTAATTTAAAGTGATGATCATCGGGAACAAGGAAAGCCAAAGCCAAACTGCATGCTAAACAAAATTAAATATATATGTGCCAAGAATTCATACTCTTTTGTTCATCAATATTCGAGCATTGTGTGAGCTTTACTCTATGTGAATGCTTGGAGTTGGACTAGTGCTCCTTTTAACACCGTTAACACCCCCTCCCAAAGAAGAAAAAAGAAAAAGAGAGAAGAACATCAAAAACCTCATCGAGAGATATCAGAATATCACTTTGGCCAAAGTGAAGACTGAAGACCAGCGCCGTACCATCCTGTACGCGTATGGCCTTGCGATGATATCTCGGTCTCCCAGCTCCTTTCTTACCGGCTCTAATACTACATGCATACATATATAAGTGTGTCTTCACTCGGGTCATCGTCGTCGTCGACCATCATGAGCACCACCACCACCATGCATGGCTAGCATGCAGCTCATCAGCTAGCAAGACGATGATGATGGTGACCTATGGAAGAAGCAAGCTTCCATACCATTCCACGCATCAATGTGCTTGCTCGCTCTTTAGCCTCTGTATAGTACTGCTGCATCGTCGCCACCTACACTCTCTTCGATGGTGCGTCTCCCCATCTGGCTCTCCTGAAAATAAAGCAAGTGAATGATGGGTTAGCAAATGGCGCATGCACACGGCACACCACAGGGAGAGGGCAAATAATTGGCACCGGTGAATCGAGCGAGGTCAGTGTTCAATGGGGCCCATTGCGTATGCATGCGTGTGATTGGCAAGATATTCACTGCATGATCGATATGTAGAAGTACTACTCGTTGTGCAATCATTTGTTGTTGTTTCTTTCATGCTATCTATCACTTGCTTGTTTCTGTGAGTTGCATATATACAGTATTTTTGCCTGGTATCGGCAAGCGCAAACATCGAGGCGCATCTCATCTCTATGCTTATAAGCTCTTCTTTTTTTAGAATAAGAATTATAAGCTCTTCTTTTCAGAGGCTACTACTACAATGTTTGTGACGCCATTTCTTTGGTCCCCACGTACACTAGCCAAATTAAACGTCGTTTTCTGAGATGATGAACTAGCAGTGCCAGAGCAGGTTCATCTTGCAAACACAAACCTTTGGAATGTGCAGTATTTGCAAGATGAAGAAGCTCTTATACACGGTGACTATATTAGTCAGAACCAAATGGTGGCAGTATATGGCTGTCATGACTTGATTTGCTAGCTGCCACAAACAAGACGGTATGCCGTGGCTCCGGCTGTGTGAGCCGGCCTGTGACTTGTCAAATAAAAAAGCATGCATTCTTTACAACAAGCAAGCTCTGTTCAGAGGTTTAATTTGCAGTACTAAATGTAATTAGAAGCATATATATATATAGGTGCAACAATGATTATGTTAAACGAGATAGTACGTACCTGTTATGAATAGGATCAGGTCCGTTGGGCACCTTCCTCTTGCTATCCGCCGCCACCACTGCCGGCGGCGTCCGAACAACACCAGCAGTAGTAGTCGGCGTTGTTGCGACAACAGGGCTAGCAGGAGGAGCAGCGGCGGCGGCGCCCACACTCCCTGCTGCAGGCCTGGTGCCATTCGCCATTGCCACCGACAAGAGCACCACACAGATGAGCAAGGCCAGCCTTCTGCCCATTGCTGTTGCAGCTGCTTCTGTTCAGGTGATCACTGATCAGTGATCACACACACTACCTACTAGTCACTTCCAAAGCTTTCGATCTCTCTTGCAAATTACAATTTGCGATCACCTGCAAGTAACTGCTATCCGGATGATGATGCAGAGATGGAGGCGGCCGGTGTTAAAGGGAGATTATGCAAAGGCTGATCGATGCAGAGAGAATATACTAAAGGGATATGGTTCTTGGGAGCAGTCAAGCAATGCAAGCAAGCGGCAGAGGCGAGTGACGACTGACTGACAGGCCGTAGTGCTCAAGGAAGTGTGTGTATGTAGTGTAAGATCCTATGGCTACCTGCAACTAACTCCCTCATGACAATGTTATATATATATATACTATGTAGATTCTGCTAGGTAGCTTTGGAGTTCGATCCAATGATGCCGATTGATGCTGCTATGTGGTGGAGGACTGGAGGCAGATGTGTGGCGAGGCCTGGCACATTGCTGTCTGTCGAGAGTGGCTTTGGCTTCTCGCTCCTTTGTTGGTTCGCTCAAAAAGTAGAAATCAGGAACACCAGGGTCTAGTCATGATCAGCCCATGAAATGAAATGAAACACAGGCGCAGAGAGCAGAGTGACACAATCGAGGAAGCTAAGACAGGGAAGTTCCAAAAGAGCAGCTGCATTGCCAGCAACAGCAAGGGCAAAGCGATCGATCCAGGAGTGGTATTCATCTTGTCTGCAGCATGGGGGCCTACACTGCCTGCCTGAGCAAACTGATGATTAGCATGCCGATTTTGCAGTAAAATAGCCGTGTCTGGCTGGTTGGTATATACAGTACGAGCAGAAGCAGGCATGATGGCTGCATGCGTAGTACGGAGTACTTACGTTCCTGCGGCATGTCATCAATGATTTCGCTGCATATGACGCTTCTGTTGGTGCCGACGAGGTAGCCTGACGCAGACTGAATGAGAAGTGAGAATAAAGCAGCAGTAGAAGCAGCAGTTGGTGACAAGACCAACGCCGTTCGTCTGGTTGTTGTCCCTGCCAGTGATCGCAATTGGACGGGCTTGTGTGTGACTGTGTGTGTGTGAGCTCCACTATCCTCACCTAGGAAACACCATTTGTTCCTTTTCGTTAAGCAGTAGCATGCCAGAACCCACATTCAGCCTGATCGATCGGCTGCCCTTTTTCACAATGTGTGTGTGTGCGCTTTTTTAACAAAATCTCCAGTTAATGAAATATGAGATATCCATCGCAGGTTATATATATTCAAGACTCAAGAGCACCCCCTCGTCATTGATTTGATTCTGGTCCCTTGATGAGTTGATGTTGAATATATTTATTCACTTTTGTGCTTCTCGCTTTGGATCAAATTGTGTAGACTGTGCACTAATGGAACGACGTGAACACAGTGACTCACGTACTCACTCACACCCTGATGAGATCAGGAAGATCTAGAGAGGAAGTGCACATACAGAAAGTACATACATACGACGCGGCGGCGATGATTCGATTGTGTCTTTGGCCTTTTTTTCCTTTTGCCCTTTGGAATGGAATGGGATACCGGAGGCCAGGCCGCAAGCCATGGAAAGAGACCGCCATGTGAGGTCCGTCCGGTACGGTCTCCGGTCCTGCTCCGGCTCCTGCATGGAATGGAACAAATTAAAGCTGGATTCGGCGGCCCCGGCCGTCCCTACGACAGTGATCTCCGCCGTTCCCAAACCGGACGCGATCGGTCGCTATCTCCCTGCTGCCGCCAGCGGTTCTGCCCTGCCCGGCGGCCGGCTGCCCGCGACCGAGAGTCCAAACACCCTCGGAAACCAGGTTTGTGTTCTCAGGGACGTGTCGCTATCCCCTTCCCCTGGGTGACTGGGTGACTGGTTGGTGAGGAGGCATATATAGCTAGCCGGACACTGGACAGGCGGGCAAAGGGCAGTGGCTCAGTCGTAGGATGGCCAGCCGACGCGCTGGCTTGGCCTTGTTGGCCTCACTCTTTGTTTTTCCGGCTTTTGAGATGGCCACTGGATACGCTGCCGCATGCAGAGACATGACGGAGGAATGGAATGGAATGTTTGGGCCCGCACCGGCCGGGGATCGATCGATAGCCTCTTTTGACCGCCCGGTCCCGCGCCCTCCGACCCTTGGACCGTCGTGGAGAGCTTGCTTTGCGTTGCCATTCGCCAAGGCCGCAGGGCGGCCACCAACGGCCGGCCGACGCGGGTGGTGTGGTGTGCTGCAATGAGTGGAGCCACGCGAGCGCTGGCGGCTGCCAATATGCTTCGAGTTGGAGTTGGAGAGGCCGGCCGGTGTCTCGTCTGCTTTCCATTTCCATTTCTGGTAAAGGGACGCGATCACGCGAACCCGCGATGGGGGCGGTGGACGACTAGTCAAGTAATCTCATCCGACCGTATAGCTGCCTCTTTGGCTAGCAATCAGCTCTCTGGCTTAGAGCAGTCCCAATGCAAGACTCTACCATAGAGTATAAGAATATTTATTACTCTTTTATTTATGATATTTTGCTGATGTGGCACTAGATTTATTGGAGAGAGAGGGAGAAAAAGCAGGCCTCCAAGTCTTATTTAGCCTCTGAGTCCACAATATTTAAGGTAATAAATAGGTTTAGACTCTATCATAAAGTCTGCATTGTGAATGGTCTTAGCAGTTCAGCTAGCCATGTAGTAGTGCGCTGTGTGCATGAGCCTGTCAGTGACAGCTGCTCCCGCCAAATTAAGGTCGTTTTGTATGTCCACTAGGAAAGCAAGATCAATCCCTGCTTCGTTCTCTGATCAACACGAACACCATACCTTGTCACGTTGAGACCTTTATTACCGCTGACTTTCGAGAGCGTTCAAGTATCATAACATAAGCATCATGTAGTCTGGACTTAGACATTGAGGCTTTTCCGTTGATCGATAAGTCGGTTGATTTCAGCTGATTAAAATAAGCTGAAACAAACCAAAACTAGAACAAGAGAACTGAGTTGTGCTCATACCATTGTTTATGTTTCAATGTTTCCTTTTTGTTGGTGAACAGAATTGGGTTCGCAAACGGTGTCGTGATATACAAGTTTACAAAGATGAACCAATGCAAGAATCCAACCGACACCATCGGAAGCCGAGAACTTAAACCATAATATCGAACATCTTACAATTCACAACCAATTTAGATGCACTTTGTTCGTTTGAACTTATTAGCCTAACATGATACATTGTTTTTCTTTCAAAACAAAACAGGAGAATTTATTAGCCGCAGAAATCATAGCCAGATAGACATTACATGTAAACCTATATTTGGACAATTCAATTGGACAACTTACAAAACTAATATGTTTCCTCTCCTAATTTTTGAATCACAAAACTAGGCAAACTACCTACATCAACTTTTAAAACCACGTGTTTTACCTTCCTAGAGTGGTTTTGAAGACGATTTTATCTTTTTATTATTTATTTGGCTAAATCTTAAAAAAATCTTAGTAATTTACATAAAATCATAAAAACAAAAGAGTGCATTGTTCTATTAATTTTGATAACTAGATAGTAACAGTGGCAGCATACTCAGATTAAACTTAACAAACAAGAGAATCGTTGTTCAACTATGAGGTTCATTCACAACAAATAAATAGTAAATCAAAAAGCATATTTCGCCAAATTCACAGCTCAGGCAGCAGCTTCATGAAAGGACAAAGGGCAATCCTAGCTTGCTATTCAGC
>JAKNSH010243358.1:0-14098 GCA_027790015.1 Cymbopogon flexuosus
GTCTGTTATTTAAAATTTCTAGTTTCTTTGTTTTAACTTTGAGCGGAATGTGAATACTAGCGTCCTAGCTTGGTGTGTTTCTCGTTTCCTTGAGGTTTGATCTGCGATTTATGGCTGCATAAATACCTTAACAGGCTATATCCAAATTTATCTTTTTCATTCATGAGGTAGCCACGTAGGCGCACGAACCTTTTAGCGTGCTGCCTGATTTAGTGTTCTTCGTGGCTTCTAGGAGATGAAGGAGAAATTGATGCAAACGTTAATCTGTGTGACCTTCTTAATTATAAGATTCATGTCTGATCATTATGCACTCTTCTATTTGATCTGCTTAGTTCGTATTTGATCTGTATGCTTCATATATGTGTTACCTAAAGAAAAGTTCATCTATATGTGTGTGCACATGTTGTGTTTTTTGCACTTCAATGTATGGAGTACCACTTGTCCACTTGCATGATCTGATCAGTATCCTGGTGAAAAAGATGCTGAATAATGGAAAAGGATTCGGTACCGGTAATCAATCGCCAATTAATATCGATGTGATGTTGCTGAGTTAATTTAATTAGTAGCCTCTATGTTAGGATGGACAGAGATTCTTCTAATATGTTTATAATAGCTACTCCCTCCATACCCATAAAGCTTGACGTTTAGGACAGTGACACGGTCTTCAAAGTACAACTTTGACTTCTTATTTCTATAAAAATATTTATCAAAAACTAAAATATGTATACTTTTATGAAAGTATTTGTGAAGACAAATCTATTCATATGGTTTTCATATTTCTAAACTTAATAATTTAAAAGTTATTCATGATTTATATTCCCAATGTTTGACCCAACCTTTTTCTAAAACGTCAAGCTTTATAGGTATGGAGGGAGTTCAAAATATCATCATATGCAGTTTTACTTCTTGATTAAAATCAGTGACATGATCTGGTTATCTTCAATGCTTCATACTGAAATCCATCTCATTTATTTCAGTCTCACACTCTGAAATCTGAATACCTACCACACCTTGAGATGGCCAAACTAGCCAAGCTGCATTGCTCGATGGATGATCTCCCAGAGGCGCTGCTTGCAGAGATAGTCAAGCGGCTTACCACTCCAAGTGATCTTAAATCTCTTTCTCTCGTGTCAAAGCGACTATATGCCGTTGAGGGAGAGCTGAGGAATTCTATGCACATTGGCTGTGATGTTTTCCCTGTGACAGTGGCTTTGATTCGTCTGTGCTTCCGGTACCCCAACTTGTCCAAAGTGGAATTCAATTACTATGGTGGGACCTCTGACCATCGGATGCAGTTGGACAATCATGGCCTTGAGTTGTTTTCATCTTGCTGCCCCTCATTGACTGATCTCACCTTAAGCTTCTGCTTCAATGTTGATGACTCGGGCCTTGGCTATATAGCGCGCTTCAAGAAGCTGATGTCTCTGAGGTTGATTGCACTACCATCAATAACTTCGTCTGGGCTTCTCTCAGTGGCTGAAGGCTGCAAGAATCTGTCTGCTCTCCATCTTATTGGTTGCGACAAAGTAGTAGGAAGTGAAAAGTGGCTGGAGTGCCTTGGCAGGGTTGGATCACTGGGAGAACTTGTAGTGAATTTTTGTGAGAAGATCACCCAGTTTGACCTACTAAGGTTCGGTCCAGGATGGATGAAGCTTCAGAAGTTTGAGTTTCAGTTCAAAACTATTATATTTGATCGTCGTGATCCTTTATATGTGGAGCAATGTCAGTATAGATATGATTTCAGCTGTGAGAGTTTGGAGGATTTGACATTGGCAAATGTCTCAACTGAGAAGGAAATAGGACTTCGTTGTCTGCTGAGGAAGTGCAAGGCATTAAAGAACTTGTGCCTTTATTATGTTCGTGGTGTACATGACAATGACATAGTTACACTCTCCAACAACTGCAGCAACCTTACAAGCATCTCACTTCGGTTGGTACCTCAGTTCAATGAAGGTCGTGTTTTCAGGACATCATTGACTGATGACAGCCTTAAGGCTCTAGCCCTCGGGTGCCGTAAGCTGCAGTCTTTTGAACTCATACTTTGTGCATGTGATCGAGCCTTTCAAGAAATAGGATTCACTCAGGAGGGCCTTATCATGCTCATTCAGTCTTGTCCGATTCGAAATCTTGTGCTAAGTGGTGCTCACATCTTTGATGATGAAGGGATGAAGGCCGTCTCATGTGCGCAATTCCTAGAATCACTCGAACTTATGGACTGCAGAAATGTAACTAATGCTGGGATGCGCCTCCTCGCGCATTGCCCATGTTTGGTTAACCTCACTCTGCGGCAGTGTGGTCGTTTCTCTGATGCTGGAGTGACTGAGGTAGCACGTGCACGGAAGCTGGAGACCCTGGTTATTGAAGGCTGTTCTCGGGTATCTCTAGAAGCTGTGCAGGGGGCTGCATCATCAGTTCATTACAATAAAGATTCCCCAAGCTTGTACAGTCTTGGCAGATGATGGCCATCAGGAAGGACAGCGTTCCTCCCAAAATATTAAGCATGCTTTATAAGTCACTGCCTAATCGTCCAGTTGCAATTAGAGACTAATGTGTTGCTATTATGAGATGAGAGATTTCAGATTTGCTATTGTGCTACTTTATGCTGTGCACTAGCGCTCTACTAGTAGTACTTACTATGATGTTACATGCTAAGAATTGTCAATGTTAAGATACATGATTTGCTTCTGAATTTAGTGGAATTATATATACATTAAGATGTCTGTATGGCTCAGGCATAACACCTTAATAACCATGATTTTAAAATCTATTATTTTGGGTTTGAGGTTGAGGATTGCTCACAATGGGCGATTGGATTTTAAATTCTACACATTTTCTTGCCTTACTACTGTACGTGGTTTGAGAATGTAATGTTCATGTGTAACCATGAGATTTGGATGTTCTGAACTATTGTTGAGCATCATAAATTCATAACACCTGCTAGTTAGTGTCAAGTTTACTTCTCCTTGCATTACATTTAGGCGAATATTTAGACTATTTTCTTATGGTTTGTGCAATTATGATGACCTCAAATCATGCGAAAGTAGTAGCAATTCTCAAAATAAAATATATCAAAATTAAACTCTGTACTCTTTGTCTATCTCGTCCAAGGGTAAAAACATCAATTTGTGTCACCCTTAGTAACAAGACGCAGCTCGTTCTCGTTGGTCAGTTTGGTAATTTTCGCTTAGGCCGCAAAACAAACGAACGGCAGGCCCATGTTGGCCCAAGCCCATCCTGGCTGAACACTTTATAATCGAGCCCAACCCGGATGAGTTCTGTGCTCTTCTTCTCCCGGTCCGGTAGGCTGGTGCTCCCTCCGCCGCCGCCGCCGCCGCCGCCGCCTGCCTAGCGGCACAAACCGGTTCCGCCCCCAGAAAGCCATGGCAGGATCTCTTCTGGAATCTGGTATGGCGCTACGTTCTTCCTCCTCTCCTTGCCCTACTCATCTCAGCAATAAACTAGTCCCCTGCCGTTGTGGAACCCCCAGGCCGTGCGGTGTGACGGATGGACTAGGCTCGATTCGTGTGTGCTGCTGCTCGTACAGGAGTCGCTTGGCGGGCAGCCCTTATAGATTTCTTGGATTTCGTGTGAGGTTTCTGGGGGCCTGATTTTGGTGCGATTGGGTAGGCGTTTCCTGAGTGCTTGACTGCTACACATCGCCTGTACGTTTAGTTAGCCTGTGATTTCTAGTTCCTTTGGACGGTAGAGGAATGATCTTAGCTATGGCTGTTAGTGGTCTTTGGAGTTAGTTGAGATGGGTATGACTGTTTCGAACTGTAAACTACTGGTATCCCCGGTTGTGAACTACCATATGTTGTCTTTTAATTTTAATATAAAAGCTGGACCAAGTGGTCTGTTATCTAAAATTTCTAGCTTCTTTGTATTAACTGTCTGATCGGAATGTGCATATTAAGGGTCTTATATAGTTTTGTGTGTTGCTTCCTTCCTTGATGTTTGCTCTGCGACTTATGGCTGGATAAATAGGTTAACAGGCTATGCTCAAATTCGTCTTTTTCATTCACTGAGGCAAACAGGTAGCCGCACGAACCTTTTAGCGTGCTGCCTAATTTAGTCTTCTTGGTTTCTAGGAGATAGAATTTTACACAAAAGTTCTTTGTGACGTTCGCTTCATAACTGATCATTATATGCACTCTTCTATATGATCTGCTTAGTTCATATCTGATCTGTATTACTTCATATATGTGTTATCTATCTAAAGAAAAGTTCATCTATTTGTGTGCACACGATGTGTTTTGCATTTCAGTATATGGAGCACCACACTTGTCCACTTGCATGATCTGACCAGTACTGCTGAAAAAATAAGCTGAGTAATGGAAAATGATTTGGTACCGATACTGATGATCGATCTCCATTTAATATTTGATGTGTTGTTGCTGAGTTAACTTAATTAGTAGCCAGATGTTAGGATGGACAGAAGAGCTTTTAACATGTTTATAATAGCTTTAAAACATCATCATATGCATTTTTGCTTCTTGATTAACTTCAGTGCCATTTTCTGATTATCTTCAATGTTTCATACTGAATTCCATCTCCTTTATTTCAGTCTCAAACTCTGAATTTGACCCTGAGATTGCCAAACTAGCCCAGCTGCATTGCTCGATGGATGATCTCCCAGAGGTGCTGCTTGCAGAGATTGCCAAGCGGCTTACCAGTCCAAGTGATCTTCAATCTCTATCTCTCGTGTCAAAGCAACTATATGCCGTTGAGGGAGAGCTGAGGAATTCTATGCACGTTGGTTGTGGTGTTTTCCCTATGCAATTGGCCTTGAGGCGTCTGTGCTTCCGGTACCCCAATTTGTGCAAAGTGGAATTCAATTACTCTGGTTGGACTTCCAACCATGCGATGTCATTGGACGATCATGGCCTTGATGTGTTTTCATCTTGCTGCCCCTCATTGACTGATCTTACCTTAAGCTTCTGCTCGAATGTTCATGACTCAGGCCTTGGCTATTTAGCGCGCTTCAGGAAGCTGATGTCTCTAAGGTTGAACACGCTACCAGAAGTAACTTCGTATGGGCTTCTCTCAGTGGCCGTTGGCTGCAAGAATCTATCTGCTCTCCACCTTATCGGCTGCAAGAAAGTAGTAGGGAGCGAAAAGTGGCTGGAGTACCTTGGCAGGATTGGATCATTGGAAGGACTTGTAGTGAGTTGTTGTGCGAAGATCAGCCAGTTTGACCTACTAAGGTTCGGTCTAGGATGGATGAAGCTTCAGAAGTTTGAGTTTGAGATCGAAGATTGCCCCAGTGCATTTCTTCCTCGTGATCCTTCATACGTGGAGCACTGTCAGTATAGATATGATTTCAACTGTGAGAGTTTGGAGGATTTGACATTGGCAAACGTCTCAACTCAGAAGGAAATAGGTCTTCGTTGTCTCCTTAGGAAGTGCAAGGCATTAAAGAACTTGTGTCTTTGTTATGTTCTTGGTTTACAGGACAATGACATAGTTACGCTCTCCAACAACTGCAGCAACCTTACAAGCATCTCACTTCGGTTGACACCTGAGTTCAATGAGTTCAATGAACGTCGTGTTTTCAGGACATCATTGACTGATGACAGCCTTAAGGCTCTAGCCCTCAGGTGCCGTAAGCTTCAGTCTTTTGAACTTATATTTTGGGGTTGTGAAGAAACATACCCAGAAGTAGGATTTACACAGGAGGGCCTTGTCATGCTTATTCAGTCTTGTCCAATTCGTAATCTTGTGCTAGGCCTAAGTGGTACTGACTTCTTTGATGACGCGGGGATGAAGGCCGTCTCATCTGCACAATTCCTAGAATCACTCGAACTTGTGGATTGTATTAATGTAACTAATGCTGGGATGCGCCTCCTTGCGCATTGCCCATGTTTGATTAACCTCACACTGCGGCTCTGTAATCATTTCTCTGATGCTGGAGTGACTGAGGTAGCACGTGCACTGAAGCTGGAGACCCTGGTTGTTGAAGGCTGTTCTCAGGTCTCTCAAGAAGCTGTGCAGGGGGCTGCAACATCTGTTTACTACAATAAACTTTTCCTAGGCTTTGAGAATTTTCTCAGATACTTTTGACCATCAGGAAGGATGAAGCGCCCCTCATTTTGTACCCCTGGTCGAGAATTGCTCGCCATGGATTGCTGTGTGGTTCAAGAATGTTCACGTGTAATTGCAAGATTTGGGTGTTTGGAAGTCATCTGCTTATTGGGCTTCATAAATTCATAATACTTTCCATTTAGTGACAACTGTGGTTTTCTTCTGCTTGTACTACACTGTGGGACTCCCTCTTTCAGCCGAATGTCATGAAACCTTGGTTTTTGGAAATGTTTTAGAAGACAGAGTTGGTGTTTTTCTCGACTGCTGTTTTGTATTGCCAAGTCTAGAGTTTTTTTTGGGCATGTATAACGTATCAGCAGTTAAATTTCATGACCTTTACCATGGTTCTTCATATTTCCTGTTTCAATTTTCAGGCATGGTCCTTTATCATTTGGACTTGCTACTGGTGTGTGCATTTTTGTTTTCCTTCCATTGCTCAATCTTTACCTCTGGTGCTGAAAAAAAAATTAGTCCATCTATGTTACGAATGTATGGTTGAATGCCCTTCGATTCTTTTTGTTTCCCTTGCAATTGTTCTAATTTGTTTTGCAGATATTTTAAACGTTGTTAAGATAAGGCATTATCTAGCCTGTGCAGCAGCTCACAGATCTTCAACACATAGCAACAGATGATTTTATGATATAAAAAACTTGGAAAAATACACCAGAAAATTTGCAAAAGAATAGGAAAATGGGGCCAACCCCTGGTCAACAATTGGAATCGGTGTATAAGTTTTTTTCTACTTTTGAGAATTCTGACATCTATGAATTCTTGTTACTCAGAGCATTTAATCAATTCAGCTAGAGGCCCTTTCGCTCGGACTGTGTGCCTAATTCCACAATCTACAAAATCCTTCTATTTTCTAGTTTTTGTTAATTATTATAGCCCCTTTGCAAAGTACTGTCGTATTTGATTCAACAGTAAGAAGGGGAAAATGGTTACACCCCTGCTTACAATTGGAATTGGTAAGCAACCAGAATAATTCTTTTCTTGAAAAATAGCAGAGCGTACCACCTTTATGCCTTTGAAATTCCTCCCCGTAATATATGAATTATTTCTGAGAATTCAGGCTTCTCTGAATTCTTTTTCTCCTATACCAATTAAAGGGGATACTGAAACTATTTATGCATAATTCTATGATGTACACCGCCCCTATATTTTCTGAATAGTAGGGCTCTCATAGCTTTCTAAAGCTAGTTTGCAAAGTATTGACGTCTTCCATTCAGCAGTGGGGTATTTACGACTATATGACTCTACCTTAATCCCCACGAATATAAATAGTTTGGTGGAAACAGTGCCAGGGAGAGGGGGCCAAGGGCCAAACCCTCCAAGTTAGTGTAATCTTTAATGCAAATTTAAATTTTGAGTACATTTTGATAAAATCACGCTGCTGACTGCTCTAATAAAGGACGATTCACTTTTTTCTTTTGTTGGCTCTGTCACTAATGGATGCCAATGGGGATAGGCTTATTTCTATTATGTCCTGAAACAGAGGTAGGTATGCCGACTTGTTCAGTTTTATTTTGTTTTTTTGTTCCTAAAAAATGACATGAGGTGGTTTTTTTGTTAGTTACAAGTTTCATCACATTTGGCAATGTGCAGCAGGATTGATATCGTTGTTGTCAGTCTTGCCTTGACACTATTGTTCAAAGTCTTGCAGGTTTTCAGATGTTACTATCATATATATCCATTACGTGCCTCCTGGGAGAGTGGGAGTTCATAACGTAGGAATTTTTAGAAAGTGTCTCTGATCTGAGTTTTTTTTTTTTTTTTCATTTTTGTGACGGACCACCACTGTTGCTCAGTGCATTTCTTGCTATTGCCAGTGATGGCCTTGCACCCCGCAGGCGGCAGCCGATCCTCACATGTTCACCCTCCCGTTGACCACACACACACACACTCACAGGATTGATGTGTCGAAGATTGTCTAGACTATTTTTCACATGATTTGTGCAATTATAATGAGCTCAAACCAGGCGAAGAATCCTCCAAATAATCCTCAAAATGAAATACACCCTCCTTTTCCAAAATAAGTGTTGTTCTTGCTTTCCAAGGAGTCAAGCACTTTTAATTTTGATCAAATATATATAAGAAAATTTCAATATTTATACTACATAGTTAGTATCATTGGATAGGTTGTTAAATCTATTTTTACGTAGTGTCATTTTTTCTTGGGACGGATGGAGTATATCAAAACTGAACCCTGTACTCTTGCCTATCTCGCCTAGTAGGGGTAAAAGCGTCTCAGTTAACACCGCTAGTGATCCAAATCCAATCTAATGGAAGGGCTAAATGAGGAATTTAAAAGTTGGATTTCGGACTAATAGACATGTATTTAAATCAAAAATCGAAACTAATAAAAATACCAGAGAAAGGAAACGTAACTTTTTTAGGGCCTTTCAACTCCATTTTTGCTGGGCTGCGAAATAAAACGAACGACAGGCCCATGACGATTGAAGCCCATTATGGCTGAACAATTTACAACCGAGCCCAGCCCAGCCCAGAGGACGATGCGAGGTCTCTGCCGCCGCTGATGGCGCCGCCGCCTGCCTGCGGCACAACCAGCTCCGCCCCAACCCCAAAAGAGACCTAGCGGCGGCATCTCTCCCGATTTCAGGTACGGCCATGGATTCTGCCTCTTCTCATTGCTCTGCTGATCTTAGATTCTTAGCAACAAACAAGTGCCCTCGCGTTGTGAAATCCCTTCTTTTTGTTAGACGAACGCACCCCCGGTTTCTGGGGCCAGGTCTTGATGGGATTGGGTAGGTGGTTACCAAATGTGCAGTTGAGGAGATGGCTGATATACGTTGCCTGTTCGTTTAGTTAGCCAGTAATTTTTTTAGTAGCTCCTTTGGTTCAAATGTTTGATCGGAATGTGCATACTGGAATCCTCGTTTAATCTTTTTTCTTGGCTTCTAGGAGAGGTAGGAGAATTTGACACATAAGTTCTCCTGTGTGACCTTCTAAGCTGATCATTATGCACTGCTTACTTCTTATCTGATCTTTATGCTTCATATATATGTTATCTAAAGGAACGCTCTTCGATTTATGTGCATACAATGTGTATTGCACTTCAATATATGGAATGCCCTTGTCCGCTTGCATGATCTGATCAGCATCCTGGTGAAAAAGAAGCTGAATGATAGAAAACGATTCGGTACAGATAAATGAATCTCCAGTAATATCGATGTGATTTTTGCTGTGTTATCTTAATTAGTATCCTCTTTGTTGCAATGGACAGAGGAGCTTTTAACATGTTTATAATAGCTTCAAATCATCATCATATTCATTTTCGCTTCTTGATTAATTTCAGTGCCATGTTCTGATTATCTTCAATGCTTCATACTGAACTCTATCTCCTTTTTTCAGTCTCGAACTCTGAACAAGTAACACCTCTTGAGATTTCCAAACTAGCCAAGCTACATTGCTCGATGGACGATCTCCCAGAGGCGCTTCTTTCAGAGATTGTCAAGCGGCTTACCAGTCCAAGTGATCTTAAGTCTCTTTCTCTCGTGTCAAAGCGACTATATGCAATTGAGGGAGAGCTGAGGAATTCTATGCACATTGGCTGTGGCGTTTTCCCTGTGACAATGGCCTTGATTCGTCTGTGCTTCCGGTACCCCAACTTGTGCAAAGTGGAATTCAATTACTCTGGTTGGAGGACTTCCAACCATGGGATACAGTTGCATGAACATGGCCTTGAGGTGTTTTCATCTTGCTGCCCGTCATTGACCGATCTCACCTTAAGCTTCTGCTTGGATGTTGATGACTTAGGCCTTGGCTATTTAGCGGGGTTCAAGAAGTTGATGTCTCTAAGATTGAACACGCTACCAGCAATAACTTCATCTGGGCTTCTCTCAGTAGCTGTTGGCTGTAAGAATCTAACTTCTCTTCACCTTATCGGCTGCAAGAAAGTAGGTAGCGAAAAGTGGCTGGAGTACCTTGGCAGGATTGGATCATTGGAAGAACTTGTTGTGAGTTGCTGTGTAAAGATCAGCCAGTTTGACCTACTAAAGTTCGGTCCAGGAATGATGAAGCTTCAGAAGTTTGAGTTTCAGATGAAAGGTTGCCCCAATGTATTTGACCCTCGTGATCCTTCATGCACGGAGCACTGTCAGTATAAATACGATTTCAGCTGTGAGAGTTTGGAGGATTTGACATTGGCTAGAGTCTCAACTGAGAATGAAATAGGACTACGTTGTCTCCTGAGGAAGTCCAAGGCATTAAAGAACTTGTGCCTTTATCATGTTCATGGTGTAAAGGACAATGACATAGTCACCCTGTCCAACAACTGCAGCAACCTTACAAGCATCTCACTTCGGTTGACACCTGAGTTCAGTGAAGATCATGTTTTCAGGACATCATTAACCGATGACTGCCTTAAGGCTCTTGCCCTCAGGTGTCGTAAGCTTCAGTCTGTTGAACTCATATTTTATGCATGTAACCAAGCCTTGGCAGACATAGGATTCACACAGGAGGGCCTTGTCATGCTCATTCAATCTTGTCCGATTCGTAATCTCGTGCTAAGTGGTGCTCACATCTTTGATGACGAGGGGATGAAGGCCATCTCATCTGCAGAATTCCTAGAATCACTCGAACTGATGGATTGTATGAATGTAACTAATGCTGGGATACACCTCCTCGCACATTGCCCATGTCTGATTAACCTCACACTGCGGCAGTGTGATCATTTCTCTGATGCTGGAGTGACTGCGGTAGCACGTGCACGGAAGCTAGAGACCCTGGTTATTGAAGGTTGTTCTGGTGTCTCTCCAGAAGCTGTGCAGGGGGCTGCAACATCAGTTCACTACAAAGAAGATGGCCCAGGTTTGTGGAATCTTGGCAGAGTGTGACCATCAGGAAGGATCGATGAAGCGCCCCTCATTTGGTGCCCTGGATTTTAATTTTACTCATTTCCCTGTCGATCATTTCTGCTGTGTGTGGTTTGAGAATGTTAGTGTGTAATTGTAAGATCCGGGTGTTTGGAAGTTATCTGATTATTGGGCATCATAAATTCATAATACTTGCCTGTTAGTGTTAACTGTGGTTTAGGTTTAATTCTGCTTGTAGTACTTGAGCTAGACCGTGGGAGTCCCTCATTTCAGACGAATGTCATGAAACATTGGTTTTTGGAAATGATTTGGAAGACATATTTTGCTGTTCTCTCGACTGCTCCTTTTAACGGACAAGTTTAGAGGGCTTTTTTTTTTTTTGCATGTATAAAGTTTCAGCAGTTAAATTACGTGACCTTTTCCATGGTTCTTCATATCATCTGTTTCAATTTGCAGGCATAGTCCTTTCTCATTTCCACTCGCTCAGTTGTGCCTTTTTCTTTTTCTTTCCATTACTCAATCTTTACCTCTTGTGCTGAAGAAAATTTAGTCCATCTATGTCACGAATGCATGCATGGAGACACAATGCATGGGGGTTGTAGTTCTAATATTTTGCAGATACATTATCGTAATTGTCAGGGTAAGACATCAGCTAGCCTGTGCAGCAACGCACAGATCTTCGATGAGAGTGGTTTCCTGCACATGCATACACACGTAATAACAACAGGCGATTTTTTTATTTATTATAAAAAACTTGGGAAAATACACAGGAAATTTGCCAAAGAAGGGGAAAACCCTGTTTCAACAATAGGAATCGTTTCTCGTACAATTTTTTTTCTGCCTTTGAGAATTCAGGCATCTCTGTTCAAAAAAAAGAATTCAGGCATCTCTGAATTCTTGTTCGCCATTCACCAATTGAAAGGGATAATTCTACGATCTACGTTCTACACAATCTTTCTATTTTCTGAATAGTTGCAAGACTAACCACTTTGTAGAGTATTGTCGGGGTTTTTTACAACAAACAAATTTTATTTCAACAGCATCTCGCTGATAAGAGTGTTACAGAGGTAATGGCAATTGACTTTTTTTATTTTTTATTTTTTAGAATCAATGGC
The DNA here is from genome assembly GCA_027790015.1 of Cymbopogon flexuosus. NCBI lineage: Eukaryota > Viridiplantae > Streptophyta > Magnoliopsida > Poales > Poaceae > Cymbopogon > Cymbopogon flexuosus. The sequence continues at coordinate 12,029 of JAKNSH010243358.1, forward strand.
AATTGACTGAAGAGCAGCCATTAAAGGATATTGAGATACATGAGCAGTACTGGAACATGTAGAAGATAAATCCAAAGACAGGGACTCTGAATGTACAAAGGCCTGTCTAGCTAATGTATCTGCTGTCTGATTAAGATTTCTCCTTATCTCGAAGATTCCTGTGCTTCTTTGCCTGTTGTGGTTGATGAAGAGCTAGCTGAGTGAAATGCTTGATTCTCCAATCCGGAGGGTTGTATTGTTCCATGCCATTGAGGAACAACACCAGCTCTTGGTTATCTATTAGGTAGTTTGTATGTTGCAGGTGTAAACTTTCAGTGATAGTCGCAGCCAGTGCCAAAGCTGCAGCCTCAGCAATTAGAACCGAGGTTGAGTTGGATGTCCTGAGGTGGGTGAACCTGCATGTTAGATGCATCAGCATAGCATCTTGACTCTTGAGCCTGAAGGTGTACTGTGTATGTGTTCTTCGTCATCGGTCCCTGCATGTGTGACTGTCTTATAGACAGATCGATCTCTGCTTCAAAAGGAGTTCATAACTGATGGCGCATTGTACCTGTTCTCCAGATTGTGCTGTGTGGAATTCCCTGCAACAGCAGTATCCATACCTTGATGCCCACTTTCATCTGCTGCTGTTGCTTGGTCCTGCTGAGATGAAAGCATGCCTATGTCGGGTATGCAGTTCAGCATCACGTCGTTTTCTGCAGTTGGAATCATACCTTGTATTTAATTTGTTGATTGACGTGTTCTGTTATAATTACCACTTCATTCTGTGTGACAATATATGCAGCAGCCGCATGGTATACTTGCCACGGCGTCCATGTCTTTCTCTGGAATCTTTGATCATTCCTAGCTTTCCATAAATACCACAGGATCGTTAAAATTTTGTGCAGCAAGGAGTTTGAAGTGGAGTCAGAAATGATTGATAGCAGGCTGTTTTAGACACCATTATCTTCCTGGGGTAGCTGACTAGCTGTGGGTATTGGAGAGGAGGGGAAAAGGCCAAAAGGGTAACACCACTGCTTGACATTGGAATCGATAAGCAGCCAGATTAATGTATTTTCTTGAAAATAGGAGAACATACCACCTTTTATGCCTTTGAAATTCCTCCTGGTATGAATTATTTCTAAGAATTCAGACTTCAATGAGTTCTTTTTCTTCTATTTAGAAACTATTTATGCATAATAATTCTACGATCTACACAGTCCTATTTTTTGAATAGTAGCAAGACTAGGGATCTCTTATAGTTTTTTTTATAGCCAGTTTGCAAAATATTCGTCCTCCATTCAGCTGTGGGTACTGGAAAGACTATCTACGAGACTATGACTCCACCTTAATCCATACGATAGATTATTTCAATATAAATAGTTTGTTCAATGTATTGGTGGAAGCCAGTGTCAGGGAGAGGGGGCAAAGGCCAAACCCTCCTAAGTTAGTGCAATTTTTAATGAATTTTAAATTTGAGTACATTTTGATAAAATTACACTGCTGACTCCTCTAATAAAGGAAGCTTCACATTTTTTTTTTTGGCTCTGTCACTAGTGGAAGCCAAAGGGGAGAGGCTTCTATATTTTGTGAAACAGAGGTAGGTAGTTGTCGAATTGTTCAGTTTTATTTTATTTTTTGTTCCTAAAAATACCTTGGGGTGGTTCTTGCCTTGACACTATTGTTCAAAGTCTTGCAGGTTTTCAGATGTAACTATGATGATATATATCCATTACGTGCCTCTTGGGAGTTGATATGGTAGAATTTCCAGAAAGTGTCTCCATTGAGATTGTCGTTTTGGACTCCATGACTAATTTTGTCATTTGAGATACTTGAATGATGATTTCTTTATTTTATTATTTATAAAAAAAATTGAATAAGACAGACGATCAAACAAGAAGTTCAAAAGTGGCAACGAGTGGCCGTTGCAGGTGGCTAGAGCATGGAGCCAAAAAGGCCCTGCCGGCCACCCCGGGTTCGAAATCCGGTGACTGCGGTATTTCTGTGCACAGTGCACGGGAATGAGGAGAAAAGGCTCCCCGGTTCAAAAAAAATCTCACAGTGTATCGTCCCAGCCTGGTTCCATAGCTA
>JAKNSH010243612.1:0-13469 GCA_027790015.1 Cymbopogon flexuosus
GGCTGTTTATAAGAGTTACTTTGCATCAACTTTTGGACTGACACTAATAGTAAAATTCTCATGTAGGATATTCAAGATCGAACATTGACAGATCTTCAATGAATCCTATGAATCATCAACATACTGTTCTCAATCATTTGCCATCTGGAGCACCACTACCAGGTCTTTGGTTTCTTGAAAGTTTATGGTTTTGTTCTTGGAGGCTTTGCTCTCATATGAATGTTCTTAATATTTTTTAAAGATACACTGGCAATCAGGCCCTTTCAATTCCAATGTGCTGCAATGGGAGCTTGTCATTCTTGTGGACTTGTAGGGAAAAAACAAATGTGTTGGATGATCTATATATTTCCTTGTGGTTTTCTCAAGCCTTTTTAATTTTCTTGTAACAGGTCATGTTCCTCAGATGCTACCAGCCAGGTCTGATATCCACAGTCTTAATTGCTGGAGGCCTTCTTGATGGAGTTGTAAACTGTACTTCTTGTTTGCGGTACTCTTCTCTTTTGCTCTTTGCGTGCTTTACTGTTTTCCTGAGTCACCTTTATTTTTTATATTTGTCTTCAGATTCTCTCATCTATATTCACTCAACCGAACTTTTTTGAAACTATTGGTCTTGTGCAGGTTTTGACATGTTAAGCTTAGGGCATTGGAGGCAATTTGAATTGAGTGCAACATTTGGTGGCTTTGTTAGTCTGTTATGGAGATGCACTGCCTGGGTGTAATGATGAGATCTGCCATAGTATATGGAATGGACATTTTACAATGTAACTAGTCTTGACAACAGCATCCAGCAGACTAATCTCTCTTAATGTAAGCTCATGTTTCACATGACACAAATGTTCTCAGTTTCTTAGATGTTGCTTCCAGTATGGATCAAGACTGCAAACTGTTCTTATTGTATCTTGCTCAGATGTGCGTTAGTTATAAACAAAGGGTCTGGCAGTAAATACCAGGAACTTATCTATCTACATTAAGGCATTTTGTTGTCGTGCCTGTGTTAATTTTCTATGGTTCATTTTTTCTCTTAATTGCTGTGCTCAATTTGCAACACACTCCAAATTTCAATTATTTCAATTAGCTAATCACATCACATCTATCTAACTATAATGAAAGCCTCGACTAGCTAAGTGCTGTATGTTTGCTGCTTAGACTAGAATTGTGCTTATCCAGTTATAGGGTGGGTAAGGGTAGCAGGTACATCGGGGCCACTAGATACAGTGAGTTTAGTAAGAGAGAAAATTAGTTTTGATTTTTTTTGGACAACGAAATATGTGATAATATTTAAGAGCTCAGTTTATTTGTGTTTCCAGAGACTGCTAATAGAGTTGTAGGAACACGTTTTTCAGTTATTTCCCCCTAAATTAAGTTTCCTATCTAATTCGATTCCATAAAGTAAATTAGAATAATATATTTGCATGGTGGTGAGGTGGCATGAAATTAGATGTAAATGTAGAAATATTTTTTTTTTCTTATGCAGTCAAATGATAAATATCACAAGGAAATGTCTACCTCATATGTCCGTATGACAATTTTTTTGGTTACTGTTGAAAATAAAATAGGTTGTGCTAACTTATAGGCCTGCAAAGTAGAGTTTAGTTTTAGCTGATGAACATGAGGATGGAAAGTTCAACATCTGTGCTTAGGTTTTCTAAGTGAGTCCTGCAAAGTAGATTTAAGGTTTAACTCATGAACATGAGGATGGAAAGTTCAACATCTGTGCTTGGTTTTCAAAGTGAGTCATAACTGTGAGCCATTGACCTATCAAAACAATGACAATAACCAAAATAGAAGCTATTTATATTGTGTGACATTCCTACCCCTGGGACTTTTGGCATATGTCAATTTTCTCTTGAATTGGATGACTGTTATTTGAGTTTTGTGGTTTGTTTCTCGTGTTAATACTAGAGTACTTGTATTTCTTGCTCACTGGTAATCCGTCGTACTATCTGAAATTCTGAATGTCCAGTATTATCACTATAATGTCGTATTGCATTGCTCATTTCAGTTCTGAAGAATAAAAACCGTGCTTTTCTCTATCTCCAAATTGAAAATTTCAGCAATTGGAATATAACTCTAGGAGCATTTTTGCCGTGTATTATTGAAATCGATATATTGTCTGTTCAAGAGAATGCTGATGCCAAAATATTCAGCTATCATTATTCATGTTTACTGCGTTGACCAAGATCATTTATTTCTCTTGGCTTTATTGGCTGCTCTTGCCACTGGTTCCAGGTTATAGCTATTGAGCAACAAAACATCTAATGGAACATTTTTTTTGTTTGCTTTTGGCTGGTTCCTCATATTTTTTTGGCCTTGTGGCTGCCATTAGATGTTTGACCTGCATTGAGCTGTGAGTTTTGATGTGAATATTATGTTGTCTGAAGCTATCTTGTTTGACTAAATCTTTTTGTCATTGTGATAGGTCTGAAGAACGATAGTCAAACGATGACGGGTTTTGATCTGTTGATGTGAATATTGGGGAGCTTCTGGAGCAGCTAAAGCCTTGGTTTGTAGAGGTAAAATGTAGAATTGTATGTAGAAAAAAATGTACAGTTGCTAACACAATGTGCCCTTGGCGCAAGCTGGGGAGGACTAATGGGGTTTCTGGAACCATTTTGGGCAATTTCAAGAAAGGCTTACAGATAGGTTAGTTAGGCATGTAGTGTGATACAATTATTTGTTTTGGTTCATCTGAGCCGTTTGTTTTTTTGAAGAGAAATCAATCTGAGGAGCAGCTGAGTGGTGATGTTACCCTTATACCTGTGTATATGCGGTGTGTAATTGGGTGATGGTGTGGTCATTTGGTGCACAGCAGGTTGCAGCCTGGTGGGCATTATAATGTTTTGTTGTTTATTTTGGCGGGACAAGTGATGCGTTTGTTGGTGCTGCTGGTTTGATGTTGAATGATGGTTGGTATTTGTTAGACAGATTTGCTGTTAGTTGTTAGAGGACCGCATGTCGTCTGACTGTCCCAGGCCCCGGGCAGAATTCAAAATCCATTCGTCGATTCCTTGTTGGTATGCATGGGAGATTAGCATTTGCTGTATGCTGTGCATCTGGATAGATGGATGGATATTAAGGTGTTGCCTTGAATCTTGCTTCCATGGTTTGTTGTATCATTTGATGGGCGAGGGGGGTGCGTGTTTCATGCTGCGTTGTTGCTGTACGCTGGATTTGGACTGTTCTTCCAAGTGGAATGTACTTGGGTAAAGTATACTATTTATTCTTTCGAGTGCATTCATTCTTCAGTTATCCATCGACGAGGCACTTGTTTTCCTGGCTTTGGTAGATCTCTACCAAACACGCGTGATGCACTGAAATTTGTTGGACCTTGTGTGGTTGGTAGGATGTGTGATCCATGATGATATTAGAATCTGGGTTGCGAGCTGGACTTGCAGATTGATATCGTTGGGCGTCTTATTATGGTTTGATTGAAAACGTGTTCTATAAACGTTATCATATGAGCAGACTTGTATTTCAAATATCTACTGTATCTTTTAATATGATTTTGACTCCTTGTTTCTTGAAGCACGCGACAGATACCCCTTGCTCTTGCTCCAACCAAGGCACTGTTGGTATGTGTGTCTATCATCGCTCCTGGTCTGGTCTGGTCTGGTCTGGTCTGGTCTTCTAATAAGTGTGGTGATCTTGCAGTTGGAGAGGTGCGCCCGACCCGTGCGGTATATTCTCTGCTCTGATCCTAATGGGCCGGTCCGGATCGGGCAGCCACAGTATATTTATATTATTATAAATATAAATAAATTCCTCTAAAAAAATACTTATAAATATAAATGAATAAAGGTAATAAAAGAGATCTGTTTATATAGTTTGAAAACAAACAAATGAAAGCAAATCAGTCGGGTAATCAAATCAACAGCAACAACACTCTCTCTCTCTTCCTGATACGGAATACCACTTGTGCGTGGCGTGGATACGTACATGATTTGTTTTTATTTTTTAAAAAAGGTTAATAATTCAAAATAATTCAAAAGAAAGAAAAAATTGTTGTTTTTTTTTTCCCCCTCTCCAATACTGATCGTGCTACCTACCACGAGAGAGGGAGGGAGACACAAGAGGAGAGGAGGAGCCCCTTGGTCTTCTTCCTCCTTTTGATTGTTTCCTCCTTTTGATTGCAGTCGATCGATCGATCCATCGATCTACTATAGACACAGAAGAAGAAGAAGAAGAAGAAGAAGAAAAGGTGCGCTGCGCGAGGGAGTGTGACGAGAGCGAGCGAGCGAGCGAGCGATCATCATATCCTCTCCCCCTCCTCCTACCTCGAGACGCTGAGATCGAGGGAGATCGATCACGCACCGGAGGAGCAGGAGCAGGAGCGCTCACTTGCAGATCCCTCGCGTCGCCTTCAGGTACGTGCGTATGCCCTCACGCCTTCGCTTGCGATTTTGCTTTCGACTCTCCGTATATGCCGCCGCCGCCGCCGCCCTCGCTCTGATTCCGCTTCCCAAACCTAATCTTCTCGTCTCGTCGTCTAGGTGTTGGTGGTGGTGGTGATCGATTTCATTTTTTTTTCAATTAATTATTAGGGTACGAAGGAAGAGGAGTCGAACCCACAAAAAAATTCCCTAGATTGGATTTGCTGATTTCTGTGATCCCCGCATCCCATTTGTTTGTGGGTTTCGATTTCATCTCATCCAGGTGAGCCGAGCAGCCGCCTGAATCCATCCGCTGCGATCCTTTCCTCCCACAATACGGTTTGCGAATTTGCGATGCCATCTCCAACTTCAAAAGCTGGAGAGGCTTCTCTCCTAGTCCACTTGCAGCCCAGCCACCAATTCCGCTCCGACTTCTGCTCAGGGTCTTCTCTGTTTCGTGGGTCAACTCCGCTTCAGCCTCCACTCCTTTGCTTTCTTCTATATTCTAATGATGAAAATTACTCTTCCCCACTACTCCCTAGGTTCACCTTCAACTCTACCTACTTCAAAAATCAAAATTACTACCATTCTTTTGCTGCAACTTGCACTTTCCAGTCAAACGTTTCTATGGGAGTGGGAGTGGAACTATTTGGTCAACTCCTCCCTCAACCTCCTTTTACTATTTACTAGTCTGTGCGTGACTGTGTTGTGTCAGACATACAGCTTCCTATCCAGATAACATTTCCGTGTCTGGCTGGATAGATGCCCAAAAGCTACCACGATTCAGCATGCACTTGCTCATATGCATTTCTTCTTTTGTCCTACTTGCAGGATTCATGCGAAATGCCACCAGAACATGGAATGCCTAGTAGAACTGCTGCTGCTGATGCTGTTGTAAATAGGAGGCCTCGTCGCCTGTTTGGGAGACCATCAGAGAGGAAGAACCCATTCAACCTTCAGTTTGTATGCCCTTTTTTCTTGCTCTTTCCTAGTTCCCTGAGACAACTCTGTCTAATGCTTGCTTGCTTGCTTGCTACGGTTTTCCAGGAGCGTCAAGTAGCTCGCCTTGAGGCAAGGCAGCAACAACAGAGGTACACGGATGTTCTGCTCTAATTCCACTTGTTGAATATACCAGCTTATGCATGCTTTCTCTCCTTTGTGAAATTACATCATGTTTCTATCTTTCTTCCTCCCTTAATTTATGCCTGATTGCACAAAATCAATGTTTGCAACAAAGAATTTTACTGTCCACCTGGAAGCTGTATAAATGTCATGCTGCCCTTAGCAAAATGTCCTTTTAATGTTTTGGCTCTGCCAATTCCTCGGTCTGTTGTCCTTGCTAATTAATAATTGTGGTATTCGCTTACTTGGCAGGTGTATTATCATGACAGTTGTCCCCTTCAATTTCTGTTATGACTTCAAATCACAATCACTCACCGAGAGTGCAAGTGATGATCCTTCATCTCAATCTACATCTCCAGAAGAGAGCCCTGAGACATCATCCTTGTCACCATCCTCCCCATCGATTGTGTTCCTGCACCTTAATGCTCAAGATGGATCTCGCAGAAGATGGCTGGATAACTCGTCAAGGCTACTGGAAGATAAGCCCACAACATCCAATAGCATGTCTGATTCAGATTTCTTAGTCAACAGCTTTACCAAGCCAAGTGATAATGCAAGGCATTCATCAAGAAGGAAGAGCAAAAAGAAAGGCAAGAAGCACAGGCAACGCTGTAGGAAGCCATCTGATGGATCTGAAGCTAAATTCAGAGAGAGCAACGGTGCTGCCCTTGCATTTGATGTTGGTGATTGTGAAGATTCAACACTTTCGCCTAAGCATGTTGGTGACATACGCTTTGAGGAAACTTCTCCCAGTTCTTCTGTCAAGGAAGCTTCTGAAGAGGCTCCTGAGAGTGATAATGATGATGAGTACCGTTGCTGCTCAGGTGGTTCAGGTTTGAGTGCGTCCTACTGTGATGAGATGGAAACGTCTAGATCAGCAACTTTGTGCCCTGCATTGTGTGGACAACGTGATAGAAGTACCTCCAGGCATTTGGACAATACTCAAAATTTCGTATGTACAAGTTCATCTCAAGAAACTTGCTGTGCTAGCAGTAGTGCGAACTGTAACCATGATACCAAGTCTCTGTTTATATTCAGAAATGACCGTGGACCTGATCCATGTGAAGCGACAGAGTATTGCAGCTCTAACAGTGGATTTGATGAGAATTGGCTAGAGAAGTCTGATTGTGATGGTGGCATTTGTTCCCCAAAAAGCGTTGGTACATGCGGTGGACTCCAGGCACACTTGTGCAGCAACACAAGCAGTGACAATGATTTCTGTCTTGTAGTATCTAGAAAGAGAGCCAGAAAAGAGAAGAAAATGTCCTTGTGGAAGAGTTATGGTGAGCATGCATCTACATTTACACTTGATCGAAATAAAAAATATGTTGGCCGTTCTTCAATGCAGATGAGCAAGGAAGTCAACAGTAACGACTGGTCCCATAGACAAAATCATGTTAGCAGGATACACCCTCAGCATGGAATTGCACTGAAAAACTCCACAAATTTCATGCAGAGGCCAAGCAATATTTGCAGGGAGACCCAATATGGAATTCCAGCTAGAGATTCCAAATCAGGAGCAAGTCTCAATCAGTTTACAGGTCCAAGAGAAAGAACTTGTGGAAAATCAACTACCTTTTTTGATAAGGCAGCACAGCAGCTTTATTTGAACAGAGAACTATCCAATGCTTTTAACAGCAGAGAATCAGTACGTTGTGAGACGATATCCATTTCATCTTCTGAACCAACAACTCCAAAGTCTTTAAAGGGCAATTGTACTTCAGAGTCTGGTGAGTCAACGGATATTACAATAGGAGCTCTTCCCATGCAGAAAAGAAGACTGCAGGATTCAGTTCGAACCGATGATGCCAGGGAAACTATTTCTGGGCGATCATCACCTAGTATGACTCCCATCTTTAGATCCTGCATCACTTCCTTTTTTTTCCTTAATAATGTAATCTTGTGATAAGAAAGTAACACTGCTTGCAGCAAGCGTTGTAGCATCTAACATGATGTTGTACTCAAAATATTGCAGGGTCTGAGTCATCAACAACTGAATTAATGGTTGGACGTAATAAAGTTTCATCTAGTGAAGGGAACCATGGCTGTCAAGGGCTTTGTAACTCTAGAACACATCTAGCCCAGATGCTCAGGGTTGTAAACGACGGCTATAAAGTCCAGGTTGCTGCAGATGTTCTCTTTGCCGCTGGATATCCGATTTCTGATCTTGAGACATTTATATACTCTGCAACTCCTGTTATTGGTCGTGCACCTTGCATGATAACCAACACTTGTTCATGGGATCAAGTAGTCAGCAACTCAGTTTGTCAGCATGACATCTCTAATCTTTCCTTAAGGAGAATATGGGAATGGTATGAAGAGCCAGGGTGCTATGGATTGGAAGTAAAAGCTTTTAACAAACTCAGCTCTAAAATATCCTGCAACAGCAATTCAGAGTTCTTTGCATACTTTGTGCCTTATCTATCTGCTATTCAGTTGTTTGGGTGGTCTAGGAATAACATTGGTCACAGTTTTGGTGTACAAGGGAGGGAATTACTGAAGGCATCAAACATTGCTAGCTCTATGAGCTCTCATCCTGTGAATGAGGTGCGTACACTGTTTGAGGAAAGTAATGCATGCTCTGGTGAGTCATCTTTGGATGTAGAAGATAATGGAGAACTCATGTTTGAGTACTTCGAAACAGAGCAACCTTCTTTTCGGCCTCCATTATTTGAAAAGTAAGTTGTCCAAGCCTCCATTATGAGTTTTGACCCCTGGTTCCTCTTCTTTTTTAAGGTTCTGTCAATGTCTTGTGAAATATTTATGGTGTCATTTCTTTCTCAAAATGCTTCTGGGTTCACAAATCAAAAGAATCACAATCTTTTTCTTTGTTAAAAAAGGGCAATTAATTTGAAGGTTATGTTATGAACCATATTCTAAAAACTGCCAGTGAGTTTGTGAGCCATCGAACTTTTCATGACGAAGCGAGTATGTGAAATGAGATGTACCGTTTCCATTTTGGTGGTCTTTCATTATGCCCTTTGTGCCACCAATAGGAAAGACTTTTACTTATTTATCAATAGGAAAGACTTTTACTATTTATCTAGCTGCAATCTGTAGGATCAAGGAGCTGGTTAACGGTGCAAACATTTCTGACCACCGGATTTTTGGGGACCCTGAAAAACTGCAAAATGTGAAATTATGTGAGCTTCATCCAGCTTCCTGGTTTGTTCCTGAGCCTGGATTCTCTATTCACTAACGTTTCCTCAATTTGTACTGTTTTCAATATTACGTTTTTTTTGGGTTATTTGTCTCTTGTGACGTTCAATATATTTCATCTGTAGGTTCTGTGTGGCCTGGTATCCTGTTTATCGTGTGCCTCGTGGGAATTTCCGTGCAGCATTTCTTACTTACCATTCGCTGGGAAAGTTGGTTCATCAAAAATGCTCTCAGGATATGAATGGCGAGCATACACGTGTAGTTTCACCAGTTGTTGGTCTCCAGAGTTACAACGACAAGGTACCATTTGGACTCGATGTTTGCATCACAAAGCATATTGGCAATGTTAAATTCAACTGAAGTTTAGGAGATAATGATGGAAACAAATCAATAGTCACTTTGTAGAAGTTTATTTCTAGGGATTGCTTGGTCTACATGTTCAGTTATATATATATATATTGGCAATGTTTTTTTTTGTGCTTTAGATGATCAGGTCATATTAAGGGGATGATTTTATGCATAACCTGGTTGATTCCTATTCTCTTGTTTATAGGGAGAACAGTGGTTTCAGCTGAGATGCCCAGATTTGAAGCAATTGCCAAGAGAAGATTCTTCGACAACCGGTCCTGCTGAGGTTCATAAAGAGAGGCTGAGGACGCTGAAGATGGGTGCGTTAGCCATGGCAAGAGCTGTTGTCCCAAAGGGAAGTGGGGAGTCTGTGAACCACCATCCAGATTATGAGTTCTTCCTGTCTCGGGGCACCTAGGCTAGGCGGTTGTGCAAGGGCTGTTCTGCTTCCCTCCTGACTGTATTGACAGTGCAAAAGGAAAAAAAAGAAAGAGTAGTGGCTAACAAGAGGCCGGCTATAATATATAGTTGATCCGAGAGAGATGAGAGCCTGGGGTGATGCATACATATCACTGGCTGTATAGGAGATAGATTCATATAATAGATTAGATACTCTAACCTGATACCGGGATTACCAATATAAACCAAGTTGGTGAGCTGAGTAGTATGGCAGTAGCCTCCACGAGGGATGGGTGCTTTTTTGGGGCTGGGGGCAAAGATGAGAAGATACGACAGATGGGATGACGCAGTGTTCGACGACTCTGCAGGTGTAGTGTTCATTTTTGTACAGACACAACACCAGGAGCAGCAAGAAATTTGCTATCGCAGTTGGCGCCTTTGTTAACTCCTGTTTTCATTTGGACGTGTGTGCCATTAAAAAAGTTCGCAATCTCACCCACATACCTGAAAAGTTAAATCTATCACCAGTGTCAAGTTTAAAAAATTTTTCTAAATACATAGTAAAAAACAATATATCTAGAAAAACTAAAATATCTTATAATTTAAAATGCATGAAGTATGATATAGAGGGGCTATGAGATAGTTTAAAACTATCCTTTCTTTCAAAAAAGCCTACAAAAATTTTATGGTAGAACTTAGTTGAAACGAAGCCTATTTATCTAGAAAGATGAGGAGTGCATGTTTCACGTGAGCGTTCCCTCTTCGTGTGTGCACTTTGAGAGCGGGCCCTGCAGATGCTAAGCTCTTGCCTTCCCGAATCCCGATATCTATGGGGGAGCTTGCCTGAGTCAGAATTTGATAAGAGTGTGATCTTTGATGAGGAGCTAACACGAATACCCTCCTTATCATCCTGTTCGAGCCTTTTCCTTTGTGATTCTGTTCGAGCTCGCTCACCAATGACTTTGCACCATCACCGGTGTGTCCCTCTACATGATGATCCACAACCAGCAACACCGTCATCCCCACCAAGTGATCCAATCTGTTGCTGTCATTTGCCTGCTGTGTTTGTCATGATGATCTCCGTCATGTTGTTGTTAATGCTGTCTGGTACTCCCTCCGTTCCAATAAACATGCAATTCTCACGTTCCGAGAAATCAAACGTCACGAATTTTGACTAAATTTATATAAAAAATACTAACTATTATGAGACAAAATAAATACTCTTTATTAGTTATGAAATATACTTTTATAATAAATTTATTTTAAGTTATAAATGTTGATACTTCTTGCTATAAATTTGGTCAAAGTTGGCATAGTTTGATCGGCACACATCCTATAGTTGCATTATCATTGGGACAGAGAGAGTAAAATAGTGAAATCAGTCGTTCACAAATCCCATAGTATTCATCAACAAAAAATAAAATTGTCAAAAATGTGCTAGTCTGGACATCTGGTTTCAGCTAATTTCTCTCTGTATGTATGTGGTATTCTGACAAAGCTCACGCTCTCCTTCCCCCTCCAGGGCTCTGGCTCACGAGTAGGTCAGGCCAGGCCCCCATCCCATCCCATCCGTCCTCGCTCAATCCACCCACGCCCACAACCCCGCAGCTGGAGCCGGAGCCCGCAAGGGTCGCCGCCGCCGCTTTGCCCCTTTCTTTCGTCGCCTCCGTAGCTAGCCTCAAACCCTACTATCCCTAGCAGGAGCAGATTTCAGATTTCGGTGCTTGGAAATGGGGGTGGCCTGACAGGGATTCCTTCCTCCCTCCCAATTCTCCTTCTTCCTCGTCTCGATTGTCGAGGGAGGGGAGGGAGATAAATGTTTGGGGACATGGCCGCTGCCGCTGCCGCTGCCGCGGACTCCGGCATGGCCATGCCCTTCTACTCGCTTCAGGACCAAGGGGGAGGAGGGCTCACCACCACCACCGATCCCCACCACTTCATGGGGAGCTCCAACTCTCACTCCTCCGGTCCTGATCCCAATCCCACCCTCATGCCTCCTCCTGCGCCTGCGAGCACCAGCAATGCCACCCTCTTGCCCTCTCCTCCAAAGTACAAGTTCGTCACTGGTTCGCCTGCCGATTGGTCCGCCGATGAGATCGCAACATTGAATCAGGGCCTCATCAGGTCAACCCTGTCTTATTATTGCATTCTCTTGCCATTTGCTTCCTGGCCTCCATAATGATTAATCAATCAAATTGCACCCCTTCAATCAAATCAAATGCCTCAATGGAATCCAATGCACCTTTGTTTTTGTCAGATTAGGCTGGCTTCTCTTGTTTTTCGGTTTTATCATCATCATGTATGTATGTCTCCTGTTCGATAGGAATAGGATGCACCCTAAACAAACATACTATACTCCTTGCCAGGTACGCCCATGAACCTAGTATTATGAAGTACATCAAGATTGCTGCTATGCTGCCCACTAAAACCGTTAGGGATGTTGCACTAAGATGCGCCTGGACTCCTGTAAGTCTCTCTCTTTTTTTGTTCCACACTTTTCTCACGGATAGCCATAGGGCTTAGTCCTCATCCCTTCACACACCTTAACACATTGTAGGCTTACATCCTATGTTTCTTATCCCCAACTGAACGAGGGCGGTCTCTTGCTTCAGTCACAGCACCATACCTTTCTGAACCCATCATTTGTTTTTTGCTCCTTTTCCTTGTGTGCAAGGGACACTCAAGACTTACAAGTCTCTGCTAATTTGTGTAAATCTTGCTTCTTATTGTGGTTTACTAGCTGGAACAAACAGTCCTCTTGTCTCTAGGTTTTCATCTTCACTAGTATTTTTTTGAGGAAACGACCCAGCTCTAGTTTGTCATTACTTCTTATATTACTCATAGCTTGCCTGTTTCTTTCGGTGCACTATTGCCACTTCAGGGCAAAGAAAGTAGTAGGAGCAAACCTGATGGATATCATGCAGGGAGAAACATGACATACTCAAAGGTATTCTTGTCTTCAGTGACATTGAATGATTCATTCGGATACGTACTCCAGTAGCTTTAGATCTTATACAGCAGCTCGTGTACTCAATTCTGATGATTACATTCCTACTGCATCGGTGCAGAATAAAATGGCTGCATCTACCTCGGTAACTAATATTCCGATGCCGCCTTCAAACAATGTGTTCCCATTTTCAATATCACTGCATCATCCAAGTCAAAATAACTTGGTCTCTATGGAAGGTTGGTCCATCAATAGAGGATTTGTTCCTTTGAATGTTCTAAACTATGTGCTCCGTGTGGCATGCTTCAAATTCAATTGTATCTTTCAACTTGTAAGAAGTTTTTAACTCTAGGGTTAGTATAGCTATAGATCCACATGACCACATCTAGCCCCAGTTAGGGCTGATTAATAATTCTCTCCATGTACTGTCCTTAATTGCTATTACAAATTGAAGAAAGGTAGTGAATTGGGGAAATAATCTTTGGGAGAGAAGCAATGGATGAATTCTGTTTTTTATAAGGCATTCCTTTTAATTCTATAAGACACAATGTCTCCATTTATCTGTAACCGATGAACTTATCTAAAATACTGAATACATGAAATAACTCCTACTCACGACAAGATTATTGAAATTCTCTCTAACTTTCAACTAGCTTGTTCCAATGCGTCTCATATGAACAATGCATGAGGTTGTAACAGTTCCTTTGAACACTGCTGTTGCTACTTGTGTTGCACTAACTTTAATTCAATATAGCAACATACATGTTAGAAAAACAACTGAAAAAATTGTCTTGTTCATTTGATTTCATGGAACTATTTTGTGCTAATTGTTTTTTTGTCCTGACGATGCTCCTCTTTCCCCGTTCTGAGACAGTCCCTGTTTTAGATAGTGCAAGTCATCTTCTGGAGGAAAATAATCAGCTACTCAGTCAGATTGCTGCAAATATCAGGACCCTTAAGGTTGGAATACTGATATACTTTATCTAATGCCCCTTGTTTTAAATAGCTCGCTATTACTGCCGCTATAGCTCGCTATAGCTTTTTGAGACATAGTGCCGCTATTTTTGTTCATGTACAGTTTAGCCTCTATATCCCGCTATAGCCCGATATAGCTTCGCTAATAG
>JAKNSH010243921.1:0-10754 GCA_027790015.1 Cymbopogon flexuosus
CCACCGTCTTCCTTGCCAAGTTATACAGCCGGGCGGGCCTGCTCAACCTGATTGCTGTCGCGGCCGACAACGCCGACCACCCAGCGATCTTCCGTTCCCTGCTCTACGAGGCATGCAGCCGCATCGTCAACCCGGTCTACAGCGTCGTCAACCTGTTCTGGTCGCGCCAGTGGCATTAGTGTACCTCTCCTATGCCAAGAGCCGCTCCTTCTCTCTCCCTCCGCTCAGTTCTGAGCTGCGGCATCTAGATGGGTAACACCTATATTATCCTACCCATACCCGTAGACAGCTAGATAATCCACTAGATAGGATTAAGTATGTCATAAAAATCTCCAGGTACCCGCCAAATAAGATTATTGATATATTTGCTCCTTATAAACCAAAAGAACAAAGAAGCAGATCTCATAGAGTATAGACAGCCACCACGGCAATTTTGACGAGAAAAAAAAAAGAGACCTCATCGGCCGAACAATATGAAAAGGACACTATTTCTATAAAGCCGCACCAATGCCGTAATCATACCCTCCCCAAATCGTAATCATACCCTCCCCAAATAACATGGGTACGGGTTTGGGCATGGACAATGGTTATCCAGTGGCAACGTTAACAAGGAGTGGATGGTACACAAAGTTGAGAGAAAAAAAGTGTATCATACATTGTGTCAAGAAAAAAGGGGATGACAAATTGTGTCAAAAAAAAAAAGATTGTATGGTACATGTCACCGAGAAGATGACTTTTTACTTCACATCTACATGAGTACTACTACCACATATTGAAATTAAGTATTACTGATGCAGTACCACAGTACCAGACAAGGAATAATTGCAGAACCAGCAGGTGAAATATCTAGGAAATTTTGACTGGTGCAAGAACTACATTAAGAAGATAGCTACGTACCTGGTAAAACCCAACAGAGTTGAAGCCAAGACTCAAGTTAAGGAGCCCAATGGAGATTCCATTAAGTACTCCAAATCCCATGACAGTTCTTGAATCGAAAGGCTTATGCTCGAAGAACTTCATCCACAATGCTACATGAAGGGAGCAGAACGTAACTAGTAGATGCCAGCTCGTCAAGGTAGTGGCTGCAGAAGACAAATACATATTTCACAAACATGAGAAGTCATTTAAATCAGACTTGCATACTCCACTACATGTTGATCAAATAAGATCTAGTACTCTATCCATCGACAAATGTAAGGACTTCCGTGAGTTTTAAGATAACATAGGCAGGGAGCAAACAGACGCATGTGCCCCTCAATGAAGCACATAAATCACATTGACGCCATTAAATACTGCAAATTTGGGTAAACTATGCCATAAATGACAATGTTAAATCCTTTCTATTTAGGTGGATTAGGCCACAAGTTCTTAACATCATTGAGAAACCCCAAGTCATTGCATTCGTGGACACACGGAGTAGTAGTATCTTATCACACTTCGTGATACAAAGTCTTGAAATGCAAGGCAGCAGTGCAGCACAGGCCTGAGCCAAATTATGCGCACAAGTCAACCTATGTTATCGTTAAATAAAGACAAAAAGAGAAGTTGCAAGTGTTCTCTATACGATGCATGTGTACATGAACTTCCCATGCAAATCAAATGTGTCACCAGAACAGACAAGGATACTACTCCCTCGAGTCAAGCAACCTATGCAAAAAGCAACCAGGACATGACACCCAACCTCACTCAACCAACTACATAGACGCAACTCTAATCTAGAACATCAAGAGCCATCAACGCTTTAATAGAAAGCAAGTTAGCTACAGGGTCACACATGTTTCACTTCCACCATTCACAATCACACTGGCAGCACCCAACTACCTCTGGAGTTCCGACAGACTGCTAGTCCTGCCTCAAAGTTCACACTGAAGCTAAGCCCTGAAACATCATCTCAAGTGCTGAACCTTGAGCACACACCTCATGCACTAGAACTACAGTCCCAATGGAGCACGCAGATCTACGCGAACCACCGAACGTCCAGCACGAGCATACAGATATAACAAATCAAGAAAGTGAGGCAGGAAACAGTCAGATCTCACACCGAAGTTAAAGCCGAGGGAGCTCATGAGCGCCTTGTTGCAGATGACAATGGAGACGGAGGACACCACGGAGAGGCTGAGCGCCCCGACCGTCCCCAGCTGGAACTTCTCCCCGCCGACGCCCATCTCCGCCGCGGCCCTCGAAACGCAGCAGCTGCACCACCACCGGCACCGACGCCACACAACCCGAGGAATGCCCCGAAAAGATCACGAATTTTCTATCAAGCCGCCGGAACCACGCGGCCCGGTGCACCTGCAGCCGAGAAAGACCCCATTTTGATCAGCAAGCCGCGCCCACGAGAACAAACACGGGTCGCGCCCGGGTCAGACCTACCGGTCCTCCTCCCTCGGCTTGGGCTGTCGGATCTGGGCGAGGACGGCGCGAATCTGGGCAGGGCGGCGGCAATGGCGAGGAGATCTGGGGGGAGGAGCGGGCGGGATCAAGCAGCGCGGTGGCTGCCCCCTCCGGTCTCGCGAATCAGGGACGGGGAGGAGGAGGGAGACGAGGAGGGAGGGACAGGGTGGTTCCCTTCCCTTTATTATATGGCTGGTCGGTCGGTCGCCGTCGGTGAGGAGAACGATGGCATTGCTATTGCTATATGGGAAGGGTATTTGACTCTGCAGTGGCAGTAATTACTTTGCTAATGTTCAGGATTTTGGCCAACCTTCTTTCTTTTCTTTGCTGGAATTGCAAGAACATAGCTAAATGGAGAACTAGCTAAAAGCAGCCAGACTCACACGAGGATATACAACTTAAAGTGTCTATATCCTTTAACTTATCTTGTCCTTTTCAATTGCGAATTGTATATTTCGCGTGCAATACTATATATAGATTTGTTCTGAAAAAATACTATATGTAGATTTTGGTGAACAAGTATTAACTGATCTTCTATTATCTTGATGAATTTGTATATTTCGTGTGCAACACGAAATATAGACCTAGGTGCATCCTTACATATTAATAGAGTAAAACCCTCAAAACCTAACCCGCACTCCCAACACGTGCACAGAAATGTCTTTGTTTTTATTGTTTTCATGGCTTATTTTGTTTGTTTGGCTATTTTTATTACGTGAAATGCTACTTACCATCTCGGGTAATGTATCATCGGTTATGCACATTTGTCTCTTTCTTAGATGAATACACAATTTCTTATTAACCATGTTAGTTTGTTAGACACTCTTGATGTCATAACTTACCATTTTTATTATAGTTCCACTTGATGATTATATTGTTATCATGTTTATGTTTACTATAATATGTTGAAATAGAAAAGTACATATGTGAGAAGGCAACTAATACACTTGCACTAAACATGTGGCTATCTAGTTGTTTCTTTGTATGTCACCAAGTTGACCATTTTTACTATATCAAATTATTGTGTTTCCCGCTCTTTTCTATTCTTCATTAGACTTTAAGAAGTCGACTCAATAAATCTAATGATTGGAGATCTAACATGTTATGAATACATAGTTTTTGAAGTGCTTTATGCCTATGCCTATGCCTTAGAGTCCACTCACCTATTATCTTGTACCATGGATATGAGCCATTAACATTATGTTTAATGCATGGAGAACGACAACAGATATCTTCGTTGAGATGATGCTCGACACACTAGCATACCAGGAAGTGAGTTAGCGATCGATGGTGACAAATGTAGTGTCCATGAATCAAAAAGGTTGAATTGTAGCAATAAGGCGGTGGATGAGGTACTATAAATATCATATCGGTTACAACTATAACAAGAGACAAAAAAAGGGACATAGAAGGTAGTTCAAATATCACAAATAAAGACATTTGTTAGTTGGAATAAACAAACTTTACGTTTTACCAAATAATAATTACGCATTTGTATTTGTCAGAAAACTCCCATGAATAAACGTAACTATGTCCAACTTCGGTTCAGCCTAATGTAAAATGATGTTGAGCTGGAAATGTGAAGAATAACGAATCACATCTATTCTATGTAGCTTTGATCTCCAGTCTCTCGCCACTGACATATAAATTCAAATTGAACCCACCTTTTCATCACACGTTGATCCAATTTGAAATTCGTGGAATATACCACCTTCACTGAAAAAACGTGCAAATATTATTGTTTTGCCACTCACACAACCGGACGGACGTGACCGTGTTCCTTGAACATGATCGGACACAATTAATGTAACCATATAGTATTATGGGGAGGTTTGACTAAAGTGGTTGCTTCAAAGTTGGATCTAATAATAGAGGAACACAAGCCAACAAAAGGTTGGCAGGTAGCCTCTCACTGGGTGGTCTTCTTCTTGGCCTCATTTCCATGGGGAAGCAAAGAAAAATGGCAGGGAGCAACCAGCTAGAAGAACACAACATACCATGTGGATCAAGTTGACCATGTGCCCTGCTGTGTCACAACTGAAACTATGCCTCCACCGTTCCTATGTGATCCGACGGTCGACGCGGCTCTTACCCTGTGTAGTGATACTGGTTAGTTTATCTTGTTGTGGCCTCATTTCTATGAGAGTTATGGGGCTTAATTTGGTCATGGATCCAATGCTGTTCTTTGTTTTAATTTATGCTACTACCGGAGCAGAGCTCATGTGCCTTACCGTATGGTAATTAAGTTAGCCATGGTCAGACCAGTAGCACAGCTAGGTAAACTGTCAAGTGTGTTTTTTTACCGCAAGTCTGCAACTGCATGGAGAGCATGGTTACTGTATAGAGAGAGAGCATTGACCAAAGAGCAACACAAAGTACTCTTTCACTATTTTCTTTGTTGGAACATTAGTACTAATTATTAGCATGATGGCAACGTTTGCAAGATGCAAAGGATCAATAATTTTGGTAACAAGGTTCCTTGCTTTACCCCTACTTGTGCCGTTTGGTGAAGGTCCTTTTTATTCAAGAAAGATGGGTTTAGCTGGCCTGCCAGGAAAGGGAGAGGTTTGGTAGTGTGAATGAATATGGTTGCGAGCTCATGAGCCCGGCCTTGCTTTTGGTCATCTTTTGACATGTGAGCAGTTCACTTGTTGATGCCCTGTCCTGCTTGCAAAAGGGCCATCTTCCATGTGCTGAAAGCACAAAAACTCCAAATAATTTAGATATGACTTGGAAGCCGATTCCCATATTCCCTGATATGATTTGTTTCTTTTTTTTTTCTCTTTTCATACAACAAGAACACTTAATTATTTCGTTGATAATCTGATTCCAGTCGTTTTTGAGTCAATTTTACTAAGCCATCGCGCGTGGTCCCGGCCGAATAAATTCGGTTGAGGATCCAGTTGAAGCATCACACTTACTAGACGTAGATCTAAATTGATTGATGTTCCTATTCTCTTCATTTGAAATCAAGGAACAGTTGTGATGTGATGGATTCTAACAAACGTATTATCTTGACCAGTGCCTAGGCAATGGTCTACATCAAGGACTAGTTTCTTCAGTCTTGGCATAAGTTGGTACCAAACCTAACTCTAGTACAATAGCTGATATAAACCTTGGGGCATTCACATTACAATAGCAATATGACCCATGCCGACAGGCCACCAAACTGTGGTGTTATATTCCTTACATGGCTGGATTCAGTTAAGCTTCCTGCAAACAAGGTTCATGTGGTAAATAATCATACAAATGTTGCATGAACAATTTCTTAGACCTGTGAAATTTAGGGACTTGACGTATTTCAGATTTCATTCCTGGCTTGAGCAGCTAATTTTTCTAAGTAGAAGAAATTATTTATACATGCTTTAGATGTCATGATCTGATGTCCATAAATGCCGGCCTTCCGCGTTAGCAACTTTAGCTGCTCATTTCCAAAACTGTGTTCATAAAGCTTGAGTCTTCGAGTGCATCAGTTAGGTCGCCTCTATGTTGTACTCGGTCAACTAGAACACCTCCCGTTGTGTCCAGAGCACAGGTAAGATCAGAACTGACTCCTGCAGCACGTTACCTTCTTCTGTCCCTCACATCAGTAATATTAGAGTCCTATCTCATGAGTCAAACCTATTTTTCTGCCAAACACATCTTAGATTGGAAAACAGAGTTCTCATGTGCAGTTCAGTTATTGATCACATAAAGTCGTGGCTGAATAGCTGAAAAACATGGTTCAAGCATATCATATCATTCAACAGTTGACAACAAGAACAAAAGCCATAGGAGTATAAATAAACGACATGAGATTTCCCATTCCATTACATTCTACACACATACCACAGAATTCTTAATAACATAAGCTGCACGCCACAAGTTGTAAGCTACAAATAGAACATGCCCGACAAGCAACTGTGCAATTCATTGGCAAACCAACATTGTTCACTTATCATGTTGCCATAACCATCGGCCTCCTGTGGCCTTGCAGCAGCTCCCTCAGCTGCTGATACCCACTGCGGTAGTGTTCAATGGAGAAGCACAGCTGCCTGATGGCCTCTCGTTTTCCCTCCGCACTCTCGGATATCACAAGCTTCTGCTTCTCTACCTCTTCTTCCAGCTCAGAAACCTGAGTACGCAGCTCTGACAAGGACCTGTGTGCAGTGTCAAACTCTGCCATCAGCTTGGCATGCTCAAATTGAAGCTGATTTAAGTGGTCATTCATCTGTTTTATCTTTTCATCACGAGTCATAATATCAGCTAGCAATTTGGCCAACTCATCATCAACTGTGGCTTTCTCAGATGACAATAATTCAAGTTTTCTCCTGAGATCAGCAATATCTTGATTGAGGACAGAAATCCGCTTCTCATTTTCAAGAGATTCTTCTTCCTTGTCAGCATAAACTTGCATTAGCTCTGCCGCCACAGAGGACAATTTGCCTTCAAGAGAAGCGTTCGCTTCAGATAACTTGAAAAGATCCGCAGTAAGAGAGGACTGCTCATGTGAATGTTTCTCCAAAGATTCAGACATAACCTGCTCCAGCTGCTTGACCTGGTCTTGAAGTACTGATTTCTCATCTAAGGCTCTTTCTAGCTGGGCTTCCAGGTTCTTGATAGTTTCTGGTAGCTTTGCAACCTCTGTACCTGATACCTCAAGTGCTTTTAAAAGTTGTTCAAATTCCTTAGCGTGTTCTTTGAGTACTTCTTTCTCCTCTGCAACCTTTTCTAATTCTGCTTGTGTATTCCTTATTACTTCTTGCAGCTTAAATATCTCAGAAGCTGAATATTCTAAGCTGTCAGCTGCCTGCTCAAGTTCTTTAATCTGAGACTTGAGCTGCAAATTCTCCTGTGAAATTTTTTCTAGGTCACCTTCCATATTCTTGATAACTCCATGGAGCTTTCTAAGCTCATCCTCGAGAGTAGACTTATCATGCAAATACTTCTCTGAGAGTACTCCAAGCTCATCCTTGCACTTAACAATTTCAAGATCACGATGTGCCAATTCATCCTCAAATTGCTTAGCAGCTGAGGCCATTGCACCTTTCAGCATTTCAATCTCATTTTTGCGCGCAAACAGCACAGCTTCCAGTGCTTCCTTGTCTCTGTTGACTTCTGTTGAGCTCTGCAAAGCACAATCCCTTTCTTCTGAATCCTTCTGAAAGTTGTTGGATTCCACATCTGAAGTATGCAGTTTTCCTTCATGTTCAGCAACTTTTGAACTGGTACTCAAATCACTCTGGCAATGTGCATGCTCTTCCTCTAAAGCATCAAGTTTTCCCCTTGCTTCTTGAAGCTCATCTTCTAGCTCAATAATTTTTTGGCTCAGGGCATAAAAAATACTGCCATTTTTCTCTTTGGCCTCATCGAGCTCTGAATCAGAATCTGAAGATGATGAAGACCTTTCACTACCCTTCTTTGATACATCAGAGCTAACACCAGAGCCAATGGAAATATCAAGGAAATCTGATTCAGGCTTTTGCTTTTGCTGTGGCATATTTTCTTGCATGTCAGACTCTGGAGATGAGGAACATTGTGTCTCAGAATCTGATTCAGAGACACCATAAGAGCCATATGATTGAAGAGATGATGGAATGTTTTTGCGCAGTTCTCCAGTTACACTATCATATCGTGCAGCAAGAGCACGATACATGCGATAGAAGTTCTCCACATGAGTAATAAGTAAAGGCCGCTTCTCGTAAAACACCTCAACTTTTTCTGCAGAGAACTCTCCTTCACCAATGAGCCCCAGCATTTGTTTCACCTGCTTCTCCATTTCTGTCCATTAAAAGAATACTTACATTCAGAAAGCAACCAGGCATGCCTAACTAGAGTGCGTAACAAGTATTAAAATAAAAATTACTGAGGCACCATAAACCATCTTGTGTGGCAAAGAATAATATGTCAGATTGTTTGGTCAGCATACAAGATCATAGTCCTTACCTTCTAGATTCTCAGAGAGCCACTTAGAACTTTGCGGACTAATGTGACTGTCCCACCACCATGAGCGGGGCTTTCCTGACTGCGCCTTTCTCTTCATCTTCACCAAAATATACGGAAATCTCCTCTGATATGCAGACCCTAATTGAAATTCAAAAGGAACAACAGTAACTAGTTAAAGGGTGCGCATGATGCAAGAAACATGACTATCCTTGTTAAGAAAGCTGCAAGTGCAGGACAAATAGAACTCCATGTAATCTATAAGAAATTTAAGACAGTCAAATAAATCATTCCAACAGTCATAAATTTTTTTTTCATATACACAAAAAGGGGAAAAAATAAGTAGTAAAAACCTTTAAAACACAGAAATGCTTAACCTGCTGCCACAGGCCCATAACAAGTTATTCTATTTTTTCAGTTCCAATTAAGAAATGTATAAACAAAATAAATACACACAATGCTCTAGCCAACAGAGTCAGTCTTGCCTGCTAACATGGCAATTACTAGTAAAAATTTGCCTGAGAGAAGAGCAGCCTTGTCCTAGAAATAAGGATAGCAAGCAGCAGGACTAGAATTCAGATGCAAAATGCCAGGGACCAGAAAAATGTCACGTAATAGCTCCCAAGAAGAGGCAAGGAATCATGTCACTATGATCTTATCAGCATCGCTGTCATGAAGCCCAGGAGAAGCAATAATATGCTATCCAAAAAAATAGTAGCATACAAGCATTGAACGACGATGACCCTTTCTCTTCCTAAAAGGAAACAAACTACTTTAAGAAGACATCTGAAAAAGAGAGAACATGTGCATTCTGATTTTAGAGAAAATATACATAATATATCAGGATTAACATAAGAGAGGGTCAGCGACAAATAAATTTTATGCTTTGTGAGCAGTCTTGTCAGAATAAATAAATAAATATACATGTATATTGGGACATTTAGAAATGATGACAATGAAATTGATCAGACCTTGTATAATGATCAATCCTTTACATTATGAAAGGGCTGGGACATGTTTATCACAACTGACAAGTCCAAGTGCAAAAGACGCAGCAACTACAGTTCTAGAGCTGTTATGTAGGTCAGGGAATTGGATTCAATGAACTGGGAATGAATTGAAACATAGACAAGAAGAATGGACAGCACAAAGTACTACCCCACAATGATCAACACCTGAGGGTAGGAGCAAGATGCCGCAAACTCGTGACCAAAAATGTACTTGTCAATGTCCAGCGATGAAACAAATGAGGGCACTCAATTTAATACTATTAAGTATCTGGGATCCACAAAACAAACATGGCAGGGGGCTCACACCTAGATGAGCACATGGAAGCCTGAGGTGATGGTCATTATTCCTGAGTGATCAGTTTCATTGAGTAATAAACAGAAAATAAAGCTATCAGTTTCCAGATGCCCAAAATAACTAATTCAATGCGTGAATGAAGAAGTAACGTGTTTGCAATTTTCTATTTTCCAATCCATCAACAAATGCACTTATGTATCAGGTTAAAAAAAAGGGAACTCTGTCTGAATTTTAAACGAAGAAAATGTTATCCCCGTTGATTTGTAGGTGGTACCCAGTATTTAAAACAAAGAAAATGTTATCCCCGTTCCACCCATGGCTCCGTGCATGGGACAAACTGATGCCATTCCTAGCCCATGCCTGCGAAGGATCCAGATAACTTTGCCTAGTAAGTACTCTATCAAGGTGGCCACAAATGGAACTGCCGATATTTCAGATGAACGCAAAGTTGTTGGAGATTTCCACAGCAAAAGTAAGGAACGCCGAACGAGAACAAATGAGTTAAATGAATCGCTGCCAGATTGGTGCTTGAAGGCTGCTACCTAGGACAAGACAGCAATCTAAACAAGGCCAACACTCCAAGGCCACAATCCCAGAAGCAGCATTCACTCTTGACACGGTTGAGCATTCAAGAATCAAGACAGCACAGAAGGATCCGTAGATGGCTCCTGGAAGCACAGCAAGAACCGAATTCCCCACGAGAGTTAACAGATCGGGGCCGCGACAAGACGAACGAACAACAGTGGCGTCAGTCCCCACTCCCCAAGGGACCGCAAGATTTCGAGAACAGAAGGATGCCATGCCAGAACCATCAGTGCTGCCGGACGCAACAATCGTCCGCGCGCAACCCCGAAAACCAGTACGCACTAAGTACTAACCAAATCGCGAAGCAGAGATCGACAGCAATACATACAATCCAGAGAATCTCGCTTCCGAGACACCGCAAGAAGAAGATGAAAAGTCCCGCATGCATCACAAATCCAATCCACCACCACCAGCAACAATCGACAGAAGAGGGCGGGAAAGGAGGGAGGAGGGGCAGGCATTACCGGAGCTCGCAGATCAACAGCGCGAGGAGCAGGAATGGAGCGGAGGCGGCAGAGCGCAGCAGCAGCGGTTCCTGTTCCTGGCAC
>JAKNSH010244012.1:0-12329 GCA_027790015.1 Cymbopogon flexuosus
GCTCACAGATGAAGTTCCATGCCATAAAAAGGAATTATATTTTTACCGTAAATACAGCAGGGGAGACCCCCCCCCCCCCACACACACATAAAAAATTTATTTAAAATAAAAAACAACAAACAACTGAACAACTCTACAACCTATAATAGAGGAAAACGAAACAGACAACAGAAAAATTGTACAGAGACTGAGAAGAGCGAGAAGGGGAACTCGAACTTAGCCAAAGAGGCTCAACAAGGAAAGCTGCTCTTTTGAACCACAGGATCTAATATAGAAACCAACATTGAAATAGATATTGAGCCAGATTCTAATTTGAAATGTAGGTTATTTTCAGATTCTAATCAAGTCAAACTTCTTTGACCTGATCCATCAATGCATGAAAGTATAAATAAATTGATAACACATGGATATCACTAGATTCATCATGGAAACTACTTTCATAATCCATAACTCTATTTTAAATTAAATAGTATAACTTGACAATAATTGTAAGTTGTGTCATATTATAGATCACGTCAATGTCCTAAACGATCTATATTTGCAATCAGAGAGAATATAGTTTGCTATTATGTGAAAAATTGCTACTCACATGACTTTTGGAGGTGAAACCGAAAGCTCAAATCCCTCACGCCGCATGTTTTCAATTAATATTCCTGGAACATACACAGATCATTTTGTATTCTTGATTACACATTAAACAAAGTATGAGGAACTTCCAAAAGTGTTTAACTTGTTCGGTTATACAGTAGAATAGGTGGGGTTTCATCAACAATCCAGACCTAACTGAAGCTCTCCTCTTCCTTGAACTTCATAAGATTCTGATAATGGTCCAGGGAGAACATTAATAGCCAAATTCGTTTCTGCCTCTGCCATTAGGCGGTTGCCAATTTTTGCTCCAGTTAGCTGCAAAATTATAGAAAGCAAAACCATATCAGCACTTGTTTTTGTGACCAGAAACTGAACCTCCCTGAGCTGTTTGGTTTGCAGCGCAAGCTGAACTCATCAGTCACGAAGACATTCCGCACAATGCTCCCACAAGCCAACAGCTAGGTGATTCTGCAGAATGGATCCATTCCGAGAAAATGACAGATGGACCTGTTCTAGTAGCGTGCCGGAGAGCTGGACTAACTCAATCCATGAACCAAACACGCTGTAAGCGAACACAAATTTTATATTCCTAGCTTTAAAAATGACATACTAAAATGTCATCCTATACATTTAATCAAATTCAGTGCAGTCCAACAGTCCATGTTTAGTCGGTACTCGGTACAGAGCAACACGTGAAGCTGGTCGATAATGGCTCTTACTGGATCTATGCGACTATGCCTTTAACCAATTGAGGCCGATCACTGGTCTTCTGTTTAGGAAAATGACACCAAGAAGCATCCTTAAATCCTGACTTACTTTCCAAATTAATGACTGATAGGGATTTGGTTGGGGTACACGGGATTAGCACAAAAAACTGGCTAATTTCCCTCCCTCTGGAGGCTCTGACTGCTCCTTTTGGGTTCTTGCTTGGTCTACAAAGGAGATGGTGTGCTCTTTATGTAGAGATTAGCACACCTGCGAATAGATGATAAGGCTAACAGATGAATATGCACATAACAAACTAACTAGTTAGCCACTAACTAATGCGGCTAACATAATTCCTGGATGCAACCTTCTGTTGGCTGGCTGGTGCACTGCTTCTACTGTGCATCCTGCTGCTGCCAAGGCCAAGGCCCACGTCCATAACAATGACAGAAACTACATTCTGATTACTACTTTATAAGTAAGGCGTGGAGCAAATCCATATCTGTATATCTTATATTTGCAAACCCCACTAGCCTGTTTCTCTCCATGTAAGCTATCCATATCATGAAATTGATTTGTCAATCAAAATATATAGGTACACTGATTGTTCTGTTACAACTTCCAGGGGACTCAAGGTAATCATAATAAAATATTAAATCACGGCAGGTCTAATTGATTTTGTAAGTTTGTTCATTTGATAAACAAAAGCTGAACTCTTATTTTATCTCATATATCATACTCTTGTTCTCACAAGTGTGCAAGCTCTTTAATCAACTGTTCCACGAAATCCAATGGAAAGACTTAAGGTTTGATCAGAAGAAAATAAAAAATAATAAGAACACCATTAAGTACAATGTAGAGGGAAGTTATTTGGTACTTACATGAGTGCCATCCCGGCCAGCCAACGGTGAGTCGTTCACGCCAAATGTCATGGATATTGTGGGAGGATCCAACTCAATTGTAGGCAGAGCAGTCAATACCTAAAAATAGCAACCATTTTAAATGTTTCCAAACTAAATAATTGAAAACAGCTCCAAACGGCTCCTGAAGCCGGGGGAGAAGCCCTGCTAAATGGGGCCTAAATTTGAGGCAACTGATGACAAGGTTAAGTAACCAATCAAATCATATGGTGCTACCTCTGAATTTGCCACAGTATGTCCAATTGCTGGAGCACTCAATCCTGCCATTGAAATTATATCTCCAGCCCCTGCAGCCTCTACTGTCACCATACTTGTGCCTTTCTTTTTCATGAGTTTGACAACCTAGATTATTTAGTATAATTTGTAAAATTCGTTGAGGCTTTTCAGGAAGACAATATTAACACATAATGACGAAAAGACTAAAGAATATTATCAGAATTTGAAAGGAAAAGGGGCACAATGTTCTAACAGACCTTTCCATCTTCAATCTTCTGAACTCCATCATCTGTACTGCGAAGACCATGGACTTTGTCACCAACACGGACAACTCCGGATCTTACTCTCCCAGTGAGTATTCGTCCTAGATAAAAATCACGTTCCATCATGGAAACCTGTGAAAGAAAAGTGAATTACCACAATCAAAGAGAGATTTTATATGTTTGACAGATTTTATATGTTTGACTGCGAGCATTCCTGCCTGGGACCAGGCTGTGGTGTAGCAAGGACTTGTCCTTCTGTTATTCTTTACTGATAATCTCATTCATTTAAACAGAGAGCAATTCCTTAAACATATTGCGACTGGGTTGAGGGTCAGTAGTGGGACATGGTAGCCAGAAATAAAGATCAAGGGGAGATGGGGGTAAGGTGTTCTTTAGGATGCTAGCTTGGAACATGGGTCATGAGCCATTCTGGGTGCCTCTTGACAGTACTTCCCTCATCCCTTCCACCTACTCTAAATCCCACCACCCACCTTTTGTTTATGATGTCCTCCTCTCACCAGGTAGCAACCCAAGCAGTAATCGAGGCCACTGGTGAACAGTAAACGGGATGGCAAATCGGTAACATGGATTGTGGTATCGAAGCGAACATTGTAAGAATGAAAGGCCTGCTTATTCTTATAGTTGCAAATCAAGTGGAACTCATACAAATATAGACATCTCCTAAGGTCAGTGATTCTACCATATGCATAACTAAGGAAGGAATTAAAGAATGAAAAGAAATTGTAGATGCAACCCTATCTCAAACAAAATCAAGTTTTGGTGTTCTTCAAGTATATACTAACCAACATTTGGAATGGAGCCTCGAGATCAGCTTTTGGTGAAGGAACATGCCGTACAATGGAATCGAGCAATGTAGACATATTCTTTGCATTATCAGGGGGGCTCTTAGTGAAAGTTAAGGAAGCCCACCCTTCTTTGGCGGATGCATAAAGAACTGGGAAATCTAACTGTTCTTCTGCAAAATCCAAACAAAACAAGTTCACAGAAAGAAAAGAAAGAACTTTAAAGAAACCAAGCTGAAGAGCAGGACTGGACCTGTAGCACCAAGGTTTGCAAAAAGATCAAAAACCAAGCTCTCTACTTCATTGCAGGTTTCTTCAGAAACTGTTGATGCAACATAAGAGAGTTACAACAATTGTGAATAACATCATTTCATCTAATTAAAAGAAGTCTACACTGCACAAAGTTTTGGTCAAAGCCATTTCATCTTAATTTAGTCGTATTACTGTAACATCATTTCTAGTGGCTCCTGTTGGGGGGAACTCTTAAAGGATCTACATGCTACTTGTTTTCCTCTTGCCTTATTTAAATCAACATAACATTCAACCCATTTAACTTCAGATGCCATGTAGTCTGCATTTAGTCGTATTACTGTAACAAATTACATGTACATGCTCACACTCTTTACAGTTAGTTTAGGAGAGAGACTCGAACAAACTAGTACAAACAATGGTGCAATGGCATTTCAGTTAAAATGATGAACACTAAAATGGTTTCCCTGTAAAGAAAAATCATTTAATTGTGTCTTTAACCAGATCCATTGCAATCAGAAAATACTACTGAAATAATGTTAACATCTGATAATGAGCAGACCTGAAGGCCTATCAACCTTGTTGAGGAGAAGAATTGGGCGCAAGCCATACTTCAAAGCCTTTGAAAGCACAAATTTGGTTTGTGCTAAAGGTCCCTCTCCAGCATCAACAACCAAGACGGCTCCTTCGACCATTCCAACAACTCGTTCAACCTGCAACAAATTAGCAATGATCATATTGTATGTCACATCAAAATCTACATTTCGGTCCAAATCATAGAAAATTATATGAGGACCACATACCTCACCGCCAAAATCAGCGTGGCCAGGTGTATCAACCATGTTGAGTTCATTTTCCTTCCAAGAGACAGAAGTGACCTAAAAGTAGCCAACATCAGTAAAGCAGCGTTGCTTAAGATTTCATATGGCATGCTCTAGATGGCAACAAGCATGCCAACCTTTGCAAATACATCAATACTTCACTGTAGTGCAGGAACTTAGGAATAGGAAATAAGGGTATGCAAATCAGAGTGGATTATGAGAACCCGATTTCCATGTGATTTGTCCATGCATGTTTATCACCCAGACTATGCAGATGTCAGTTTAAATCAATCTTGACACGTGAAAGAGTGCACATGTGGTTTAACATTAAAACTAACTTGGCACGCGAGATATTATATTAGTTAGATAGCATGCCAAACTTGTATCATTAGTGTTATCCTAAACGGTAAACAATCGATCACTTGCCATTTAGCCATTATTCAGGCTAAATGGCTACTTGGACAGGCAAAACACCCATTTAAACGGGATAAATGGTCGAATCATATCAACAGGTCAGATTAATGCTACTAAACATACAAGGGTAAATACAATACTTTGTAGTCTGAAATTATTTTATTAAGTTCAATTTAAGGAGAACTACCGGAACACAATTAATCCTTTTTTTCCTAAGTTTTACTAGTAGATTATTCGTTTCGGATTTACTAGACACGTAATGGATTTGCCGCATAATGGTTGTTACCCAAGCTCTTCAAGATCATGTCAGAATGTTCTGAGCCTACAGTTAGTAGCAAGTTAAGTAGCATCCACATGCAAAGGAGCAGTTAGTACATCCTATTCTATATACAGCCTAATATCAGATTACCTGATTGCTATTTTAATTATGGGATCCTTGTAATTGAAGCGTTGATAATATCACAGCTTTTGTGTCATTTCAGCTCTAACAAGCATGGTAATTAAGACTAAATTTGGGTATAACAATTTAACAGATATGTTGTGTATACATCAACAAGAGAATTCAGATGACAAGTTAATCAGTGTAGGAATAATAAATCAGAAATGAACTACACAAAAATCTAATATACACATTGTAGTGGTTTCCAGTAGCAACTTAACAATTCTTCATGCAGCACCGACATACCGACTTGTCACTCTTGATTCTAGCATGTGGATTGATATCATCAGATTTTAAATCTGCTGCATGAACACAACTAACTTAACATACAATAAATGCTATACTCTCATCAGTTCCAAATTATAAACATTTTGGTTCTAGATGCATTGCTTTTATTATGTATCGAGACATAATGAATATCTAAGCAATAGCAAAAGTTATGAATATAGAAAAGCTAAAACATCTTATAATTTGGAATGGAGGGAGTACTACAGATCATAGGAAAGTTATAAAGTTCTTATACTGTTGGCTCAAGCTATCGGATGCCAAAAAAATGAGGATTAAGTGATCACTGCAATGATGCATGAGAGTGTGGGTACTTTTGGGCCAAATGCTATTTTCGTTTCATGGAAATGGGAATAAGGTATTTGTAAATTGATGCAAATGAACCACATGAGTCATCAAGCCACAGTATACACTTCAGAACAGTAGTTGAATCAGTCGTGACATGCTGGCATCCATCCTCTAACCAATTCGAATTCAAACACAACGAAGTCAATAAGTGGAAGTGTTACTCAGGCCTCAGGAGTGCATGTCAAAATTATGGGACACAGAAACCAAAAGTTGGGAATGGCCTCTGAAGCGGATTATGTTAAGCTATTGCTGTGATGCACCGTGCACGCAACTTGACCAACGAAAGCTCCAGCCTCACTAACCACGCATGCAAGCACGAGTCCTGCGAGATGTGTTACCTACCTTGGAGGCAATGGTGATGCCGCGCTCGCGCTCAAGGCTGATGGAATCCATGGCGCGCTCGTGGGGGATATCGGCCCCGCACTGCCGCAGGAGCCGGTCCATGAGCGTCGTCTTCCCATGGTCGACGTGGGCTATCACCGCCACGTTGCGGATGCGGGACGGGTCCATGACGCCGCCGGGCGTGAAAGCGGGCGAGGCAGCGGTCGACGCCGCCGCAGAGGAGTAGAGGCGGCGTAGAAGGGAAGACCCCAGCGCCGACGGGGAGGAGGCATGGGACAGAGAGTGGATGTGTGCCCGGCTCGCCGATGAGCGGAGGCCGCGGAGCAACAGGGCTGCCGCCATCTCGTTCTCGGCGGCGGCGGCGGCG
This sequence comes from Cymbopogon flexuosus, assembly GCA_027790015.1. Lineage (NCBI taxonomy): Eukaryota > Viridiplantae > Streptophyta > Magnoliopsida > Poales > Poaceae > Cymbopogon > Cymbopogon flexuosus. The sequence continues at coordinate 6,761 of JAKNSH010244012.1, forward strand.
GCTGGGACTGGATCGTGATATTTTTGCGCTGTCGGGAGCGGAAAGCCCACGCGCCGCAGCAGCTCGAGGGTTTTGGGGTCTCAGTTGACATGTGCGTGAGGCCCACGCCAGACAGGCCGAGACTTGTGTTGGGCCTGGCCCTTCGTCCAGTCGCCCACAGAGGAGGCCTCGAGCTCTCGATTCTCCACTCTCCACTCCCCACTCCGTCCTGCGCCGCTTTCTTCTGACGCGGCCGATGCTACTGCGATGGATTGCAGCCGAGGGGCGGCGGCGAGCGCGGCCGACTAGGCCCCTCGCGCGTGCGCTCTCGTACGGTAGGGTTGTGGACGCTGCTGCTCGCGATGGGGAGCTCAGGGTGTTCGTGGTCGCTGGCGAGGTATCCGGCGACTCGCTCGCCTCGCGACTCATGGCGTCTCTCAGGGCGTTGTCCCCTGTGCCCGTCCGCTTCGCTGGCGTTGGCGGGTATGTGTTCTCTCTCGTCCGTATTTTGGTTCAGTACCTCGTACACTGAAAGATTTAGGATGTCAAGTTCGTGTGTAATTAGATACTCCCGAAGTTTTAGTGAGGTTCACACAACAGACAAAACATTTGATTTAATATTTTATAATGTCAATGCACATTGGTGCAATGAACACTTATGCACCGTTGGGGATCATGTAACAATTGTGACTATTGTGGTTGCGTTCAAATAAATGCTATGCAATCCAAGTTATTGAGTAGAACGAAGGTAGAAGCGACATTTATAGGGTGTTTGGTTTGAGGAATCAAACCATTCCAGACGAGGTGGTGCATTGTGCGTCCATTCTTCAAATTTGGTGGAATGACTCCATTCCTCACACTAATACTAACCATTAGCTCATGAGAAATGAGGTGACGATGTATCGACCCATTCCATTCCACAAACCAAATGAAAAAAAGGAAGATGATGGACTAGCAAATTCCTACCAAACACTATTAGTTTTCGATAGCCTATAGAGTTTAATTGCATCCATTCCCACTTGAAACATAGAACTTGCAGAGGTGAATGAAAAACATCAGGATAAGAGGCGTGCAACATTTTAATTGATTTTCAGGCAGGGATAGATATGTTGAATTTTCATTTATTCTTATTAAACGTTATACTGACATGTGGTACTAGGATGAGGTCACCACTCTTCGTGATTTTTTTGGCCCAAATGGTTTGGTTTCTTTACTTGTCTGACGCAAGCGGCTGCTAGAACTCACTGGAGCCGCGTCGCACCCTGGCCGCCTGGGTTCAAGCCCCACGGGGCACGTTTCGCTGGGCGGGAGGCGGAAAAAATTCCCTCGTCTGTCCCACACCAAAGCACAGGTCTAAGGCCTGCCCAGTCTCACGGGAGCTGTGTTGCCACTGTGTATGGGTGGGACAGGGGTTCGGGGATTTTCTCGACCTGCGTGAGAAGGTCCTTCTTCTTAGCACAATGCCGCGGGGGCGGTCTTACCGCCAGCAGGTCGAGTTTTTTTTTTTTACTTGTCTGACTCCTTGCTTGAGAAAAGTGAATATTTATTCATTTTGTTCTCTTTAGAAGAGGAGCATGAAGAAGACTAGAAGACATAAATAAATCAAAGGCAACATCATACATCTGAACTTGTGTTTATTTTCCTTTTTTCATCATAAGAAAGATTTATTGATAACTTTCCACCATTCTTCAATTTCTGATCTCATTATATTTGCACGTACTTCTTGATCAAATTTCTTTGTGTCGTTATCTTCTGTATTCTTTTATTTGAAGGCCAAGTGTGAAATTATGATGTGCTCCCTGTACCCACGAAATGAGCTCTTCAGCATAACTGCATTGTTTAGCTTCTCCATCTGTAATTTGATCCAATCCCAGTTTCAAGTTGGAATGTGGATCCTTTCATTTGTTCTTGTTCAAGTATGGTCTTTCATTCTTTTTCCCCATTATATGTACTCTTTTGTCAATGTAGTGAATTAATGTGCAAGGAAGGTTTGCAATCACTTTTTCCCATGGAAGAAATTGCCATTATGGGCATGTGGGAGCTGCTGCCGCACATATATAGTATCAAGGTACTACATGTGTGTGTGCCTCATCCTTTGTTTTCTGTTCATATGATTCACTTGACATTAATTGTACTCATTTTAATTCTGCAGAGGAAAATTGAGGATACTGCAAATGCGGCTATGCAATTTCAACCTCATGCTGTGGTTACAGTTGATTCAAAGGGGTTTTCTTTTCGACTGTTGAAGCAATTGAAATGTAAGGTTGTTAATGGAAGCATTTCTCTTGATTTGTTCATTCATCAGCAAATATGGAATAAAATTTTCTGTTGTTTAGGCAGAAGCAATCAGAAGGTTCAAAGTCCTCTGCATATCCATTATGTTTCGCCGTCATTCTGGGCCTGGAAAGGTGGTGAAAGCAGGCTCTCTAAGTTGCATAATTTTGTGGACCACATGTTGTGTATTCTTCCATTTGAGGAAGAAATATGCAGATTAAATGGTTTGCCTGCTACTTATGTCGGCCACCCCTTATTAGATGATGCGATTGGCTTAAACATGGTAAGGACCTATGTAATTTTAGCTCAGCATCAAGCCATCAGTGCCATTAACCTAAAGAATTATTCAATTCAATGATTTTCTATCCAAATCTTTCTTCAATCTTTTCCCAAGCACTTTTCATACCTTATCTCTCTCCATGTGGCCAGTAAAAAAATTCTTGCATAAAGACCTTGTATTAAACTGAGAAAGTCACATGTTGTCATATGACTTAGAGTGAATTGAGCGTAAAATATAGCTTTAAAGATGAGAGGCTGCAGAGCCTGTGTGTAGTGTATTAGTGCTAATCTAATGTACCGTTGGTGCGCAGTAACTACCGAACATTGTATTCTTGTCATTTGCAAGCGATCAAATTTTTTCATTGCAAATACCACATTTTGATCTGGTAAACGGAAATGTTCTGATCATGTAATTCAATTTTCGAGACTCAGGATCAATCCATTGTAGCTCTCCTGATATCACTGTGTGTGTTTTTTTGGGACCTACAATTGAACTCCTCATCTGGAAAAAATTATAGGGGCCAGAATTGTCTTCTGACAAGTCCGAGTATCAAAGAAGTAGTGAAGCTTTCCGACTGGAACATGGGCTGTCCCCAGGTAATCATACACATGATTTGTTTGCCACTACTTTTTACATGTGCAAGATCCTAGATTGTAAGTGCCAATGGCTACCTTCCGCCTTTTGCTTTTCTCTCATACTTATCAGATCAGTGCACCATATATGTGCTTTTTGAGGTGTCTTTTGGAATTAAACCTTACTACCTTGGAAGTAACTAGACACTGTTTTCCAGTAGCTAATCTGAAGCTTGCTGTCCGACAATGATCCAACTTCAAATATGCAAACTACTCTTGCTGTTTCTAACTGCCAGTAATCGCATGCACCACTTACTTTCTACAGTTACTGCTAGACTGTTTAGCTATGACAATCCATTTTGTTGGTATTGCAGCTAGATCAATTGGCTTAAATTCAAGGTTCCATGTTGACAAAATTTCTATTTAAATTTGTTCCATGTTTTTGGAGCCAATTCCAATGACTTGTTTGGTATTACTTTCGAATCAGCTAGACATCTTGTGGGTCACATTTATATTATGTTTTAACCTTAATTGTGAAACATATAACTAAATCTCAAAGAATGAAGTACATATTCCATCATGAAGGCTCCATTTATTTCAACTGATGCTACTGTGGATTCAAAGGTGATGATGTCCAGCTATATGTTCTAGTACAAACATGATAAATATATTATATTTTGAGTGACACAAAAACCATCAAACTATGCATTCATCAATAATGGTTCAGATCAAGGCACTGTGTATTGACTTCTATGGAGTTGTATCAATGTTCTGTAGTCTTAGTGCACTAAGTCTTAATGTTCAGCTGTTGATTGTGTGGTCAATACATGTCCGCTTTCTAATAAAAAAAATACTCTCTTGCTAGGTGCCACAATCATAACCATGTTGCCTGGAAGTAGGATGCAGGAGGTAGTTCGAATGCTTCCGATCTTTTTGCATACTGTGCAGAACTTAAGGCATACATTTAATGAATTATCGTTAGTCATCCCAGTTGCTCCACATCGAGATGTGAGGACCTATATTGAAAAGGTTGTTCAGTCAGGACCTTTTCCAGTGGTGTTGATACCCGGGGGATCGCTTAAGGAAAGATACGATGCATTCAGTGTGAGCTCACGTCTTAATTCTAATTCTCAAGTTCCCTTTCATCTGAGGATATACTTCACATAGTTTTTATCCTTTATTTTACGTTTGACGTGAATATCTTTCAAATAACCATATCTTCCTAATAATTAAATTCTGGATTCTCATAGTCATTCTCAAAAAGCTTCATGTTTGATTTCTATTGGTTGCAGAGGAACAATGAATAAAATTAAAAAGAAATTTAGACTACTGTTGATTAATGCAATTAGTGGATTGTGCATGCTTCTGTCCATTTTGTCTTCGGTGATATATGAAATAATTCTGTTATTAAGATCAGATGCTACAATGTGACACTGGATCACAAGAAAGTATAACGACATAATGGACAGAAAGTAATATACAGGTCAACCTCTTTCTATACAAGAGACAACTTTTGTGTTTTGTCACTGTGATGGTATGCAGTTTCAATGGGGTGCTTGAGCGCTGATTGTGGAGAACAAGGCTCTACCTGGTATTCTTGCCAGGCTACCACTTTTCTCTACACAGCCTCCCTTTTTTCGAGGGGAATATGTGTCATTGCCATTCCAAAATGGCACCTGAATCTTTTGTCGATTTATGTCAGCAAATTAATTATAGTTGTAGAGCTTGTTACTGGTGGCTCTCTGAGAACAGTTTGTTGATGACATGTCATGGATAGCATTTACTTCTGTCAATGTGGACAGAAGGCTTGGCACATTATCCTGAATCTTTGTCAATAAAGTCGATGTGTGTTTTCTACCACAACCAGTTACATCATTGGTTCATTAATTGCAACATATTCAAAGATGCCACTGCAAAACTGTCAGGTCTGCCTGTGCAAAACTTTTAGTGTCTGTAACTTAAGCAGCCAGGTCTGCCTGTGCAAACTGTTAGGTCTGCCTGTGCAAAACTTTTAGTGTCTGTAACTTAAGCAGACAGGTCTGCCTGTACAAACTTTTAGTGTCTGTAACTTAAGCAGCATATTCAAAGATGCCACTGCAAATTTGATTGCACTTTCAGCATCCCTTGAGTGAACTAAGAAGGTAATGCTTCCTTTTGCAGGCTAGTAGAGCAGCATTATGTACTTCAGGTACAGCTGTTATGGAACTGATGTTAGCAAGACTACCCTGTGTGGTAGCTTACCAAGCTCATTTCATTACAGAATGCTTTATCCACTTGAGGAAAAAGATAAACTTTATTTCTTTGCCCAACATTCTCTTGAATTCTCCCGTTGTGCCTGAGATCCTTTTTCGGGCTTGTACAGCTAAGAGTCTAGCTGCAAAATTAAGGTAACATGTTTCTAACCTAGACATTTTTTTCTAGAGGTATAAGTATAAGAGGAGCATCTTATACTTTCCAAAATAAT
>JAKNSH010244026.1:0-10426 GCA_027790015.1 Cymbopogon flexuosus
TATCAGTTCAGCGGGGGCTTCAAAGGCCTGCCGGTTGGGACCCAGGTGTTGAAAATGGAGGAAAACTACAGGGACCTCATCATTGGCGGCCGCCCCAACATGACACAGGTGCCCCTGGGCAAGGATTCAGCAACCCATGCCACACTGCAGCTCGCCACCTACGATCACACAGTCAACCTTGACGAAGCACAAGCCCAAGACGGCCTCAACAGGATGGTTGTGATGATTGGGGAAGGACTGCGTCTCCGGAAGATCCGGGAGACTTTCTCCGGGGACAACTGGGACAAGGAGACGTTCGTGTCCGCTAACGACGCCCAATCTATGGTCGACTGGGGATCCAGCTCAAGGCTCGTCATCCGGTGGTTCCTAACATTGGGCACAACATGGGGTGGAGGTAGTTTTGAATTTCTGGCTGCCAAGGTGAAAAAAAATAGTAAAATCTTTGGAATCCTGGATGCATTCAACAATCGTTATGATTTGTGGCTTCGCCCACAAGAGACAGTAGCTCAATTGAGAAGCTAGTAAGTAATTACTAGGAATATTGATATGTTATTAGCCCCTTGTGTTTATCATATATATACTACTGTTGTATGTATCCGACCTATTGTAATTGTAATAAATAATTGTAATAGTTCCTTTATTATCTCAATATAAAACACTTCATTAAAATTTGTGGTGGTCTCTTTGGTCACTAATACCCTTCCTCAATAGTATCTTTTGTCCTTGCATCAAACAGTTCAATCTGCATTTGTATAAAGACAGGATTGGTTGAATTCAGAGCATAATTAAGCATTTATAATTTTGTTATCTGATACATTACATAGAAAAGTTTTGGCATGTAAACTATGTCATGGCAACTATATAATATGATGTGATTAAGTAACAAGGTGACTAGAGCACTTTGCAATTACTTGATCATGTTCAGCTTCTTCACATTGGGCAGGTGAGCGTTGGCTTGTAGTTGCCAAAGAAAATTCCCTTCAGGGCCTCCTCACTCAGGAACTTCATTGGTTCTGCACGCCAACAATCTAGCCCTGTATGAAGAGCAGAACAAATAATAGCAAGAAAGCACATGGCACATATACAACCTAACTCTTGTCTCAAAATGCCATGCAGTCAGCTTCTTTCCTAAATGCAAAAATCAAGAAATTGAATTTCGCAACAACATATACTGATCCCAGTTATATAGAACTTCCAATCCCAGCAGGAATTGAAATATGCAAGAACGTATAGTAATCCCATTTACATACAACTTCCGATCCCAGCATCCTTCATCCAAATTCAGGTTACCTAAAAATAGAGAACAGATACAAATTAAGTCGACAAGAGATAAAATGCTTTATCCTTGTATCAAATGAGAAAGAACCAACAAATACTGAACTGTTATTTAAGTAGTCAAACTATAAAATTGTCTTTAAATCCTGCCTCGAAATGCCATATGCAGCAAACCTTACATTGTCCCTTTAACACCTACCTAATACTTATGCTGACTGCTGCAAGGATCGCCATCGAAATGTCCAGCTCACTGAAGAAATAATAAATAATCAGTAAAAATCAACAACTATATACGCAGAGGCCACAGCTTGTGCACCGCCCAGTTGTCCTGTGGCTTGGACATGATTGGATCATGCATTGTGGCATCAAAATTTCCTCATCCAAGAGGAACCAAACTACTGGGCACAGAACATCCAGCACACATTTTTTTTAAATAAAAAGAAAATATACTAACCAATAAGACAAACAAATTCTTATGAATTGACTATACAAATCACAATATTCCATTGCTTTCTAAAACAAATATAGAGAAAAGGACATAGAAATATTCAGGTTTTGACACAAGAATATAGAAACCACAAAACATAATCATCTATAATTCACTCAGCCTATTTAGACCATCACCTCTCGTAAATGGACACCTACAAGAGATCTTTTGTTGCGCCCGCTATTGAGCATCAGATGACCGAAGAGCAACAGTTACATAATACAATTCTCACCTCCAGGCTGGTTACTGTTGCTTCAATCCGGCCACGCGTCCTCTGCTCCGCCCTTTCACTAATTCCTACACAGCAGAAGCAAAACGCATCAATCACCAAACCAAACAAAAAGCAAAATCTTTTTTTTCACTGAAAACTGAAATTCAATTGATATATTCAAATCAGAAATCCAAATTACACACCATGAGCATTCCCTTCTAACTACAAATGAATCATATCATATATATAGGAATCCATGGTTAATAAATGATACTTGTTCTGATTGTTCCTTTATTCATCATAAGAACATGTGATGGTAAACTCATGGTAATCTTACAACAGTACAGTTCTTGGAACACTGAGAACAATCACCTAATAAACAAGATAAACTTGAATTGTTATGGGCTTGTGGCAGCACATAGCTAGCTAGATTCATAATTTTCTTTTGAACGAAAATCGTGGGGCAAACACCCCCTGGTGGCATTAACTAATTAAGGACCCAAAGGTTACCAGCAAATATTGTATACAGAAATAATAAAAATAAGCTACATTTAAATATTTGTAAGTATGTTGAAACAATTAGCCAGGCACGCACTTGTACCTGGTCTGTACGTGACCCTCATCCTCCCTTGAGACACTGAGCATGCACTTGTACCTGAATACCAGTTAGGAAGTAGAAATTCAGAAACATAATCAGCATCAATCAGCCATGATCAATTGAATGGAAACACAAAATTCATTTTTTTCACAACATGTGCAACGGTATGAAAAGTAGGACGCACAACACAAGAATTGAACTCAATCATAGATAAAACTTTCACCATCTATATATCCCTTGTGTACAAATATTGCAAGTGTAGCTACCAGTTCCTGACTGTGACCACTTCATTGGAAGCAGACATGGCTCATAGTACAGGCAAAAAAAATTACTATACTATGCAAGTAGAATTTTATATGGGACTGAACTTTATGGTCTGCAGTGATGTTCAGAAGGAGAAGGTAGTCACCTGCCTATTATATTTCTTCTGTCTTTTTACCACATCCGTAGGCCATTCAGCAATAAGTCTCCTGAGTTCATCTTTCACATGGCCTCTTCTGAATAGTACTATGGAACCCTGAAGATGTCCTAGTCTGGTGCCCGAATCGCAGAACAGACTCGAAGAAGTAGAATAACAATGGTTGCAGTACGGTCGCACTCAATCCTTTTGTATAAGTGTCCAGTGCTTTATTGACACCAAGAACATGTAAAAAAACATACTTGGAGTTTGTGTCAGAAGGATCAACTACAATAGCTGGGGTACATGTACATTTAGTCGGCAATGCACATTTGCAGACAACCAAAGCTAGGCGTGCTCAATTATGAACTCTATGCACAAGTACAACACACATCAGACACAGACATCTGCTCGACGGCAAAGACAACAACCGCGTTAGACATCTCCACCGCAACAACCATCCCCAGATGGTGTACACGTTCTTCCAGCGGCGACACAGATAATCTGATCCACAAAACGAGACACATCTATCCTCCGAGCACACAGCAAGATGCGGCAGGGCAACGAGCTCGCGAGACAGTACCTCCTCGGATGAAGAAGCTCCGAGATGCTTGCCGGTAACCGGGGCAGAGGCCACGGAAGTGCGCGGCGGGACACCGTGTGGGCGGGCAGGGCAGGGCGTCGCGGGGGAGGATGGGAGATGCTGCTGGGAGGGGAAAGTGAAGCTACCTATGATTGGGGACGAGCAGCAGGTTTCCATGCCCGCGCGCCATCGTGCCGGCAGCTGCAGAGGGGCCCACGCCCAGTGCGTTAGCAGCAGCCACTGGTGGATGAAGCGAAAAGATAGGAGGGGGAGGAGGAAATGCAAGGACTGACTTGTTCGCTCCTGCCGGATCCCGGGCGTGACTTGTTGTTGTTGTTTGTACCCAACTTACTGATTCATCACTTGGAGAAATCTCCCCGTTTCCCTAGCTGATTGAGCTACTTTGCTTGCTGATTAGTAAACCACAAACCAATGTCTACTTGAAGGGAAGCAAAATTATTCTTGTGCTACTATCAGTTTCAACCTTCAACCAAATCTCGCGTCCGCGCCTGTCCCCCACGCGGGGCGACTCGGGCGGCCCCCGGAGCAGGTCGAGCGGCTCGCCGGGATGGCGGCGGCGGGGCCTCTGCTTGCGAATCGGTGGCTTGGTGACACGGGCTACAGCAAGATGGCGGGGCATGGCCGCGCTGAGCGGTGTCGGGCTCGGCGTGGGCTGCCTGGCCGCGGCTGCAGCGACGTCGGGCGGAGCCCGGGCAGGCGCAGGGCGGCGGCGGCGGGATCCTTTCTTCCCCCCAGCCGTTTCCTTCCTCCTCCATGGCAGCACGGGCGGCGCCGGTCTGGGCAGCTCTCTTCTCTGGGTGCCCAGATCCGGTGCCCTCTGGGCCGGATCCGGTCGCCCCCAGGCAGGGGGTGGAGCCGAGGGTGGTTGCCATGGTGGAGGCGGCGGCGCCAACCTGGGGCATCGGTTCCCTGCCCTAGTGGCAGGATCTGGTGCTTCTTGGGGCTAGGGGCGGCGCCCTCATCGACGCCTTCTTCTTGGCGGATCCGATGTCGGGGTGGCCGGATCCAGACCACGGACGACCAAATCCGGTCTTGATGGTGGCCGACGGTGTGATGGTGGTTGGTGGTGTGTGGTCGTGGTGGGGGCTCCTGAGGGCGTTGGGGGCGGTCCGCTGTCTCCCCCCGATTGGCCTCTGCTGCCGCGATGGTTGATGGACGTGGAAGCGGCCAAGACGGAGGCATTGGCGTCGGCGTGCGGCAGGTGGGTGCGCGAGCTTCGGAGCGAAGGCTGGTTTTTCGGCATGTCGGCTGGCTTGTGGGGGTGGCTGGCGTAGCTTTGCGGCTGCAGCATGCAGCTGGCGCGCCGATGCCCCCCTGGTGAGGTGTTTGCAGGACGACTGGCAACGACGACGGTGGCGACATGCAGGGATCGGAATCTGGGCCGACGTCTGAAGCTAGGGTTATCTTGGGCGAAAGCCTTGCGACGGCGACGCCTGTGGGCGCCGTTTTCCCCGGTTGAGGGAGTCGTGCCTTTAGTTTTCCACGGGTGAGAACTCGGTCCGTTGGACGAGCGACGGCGGCACATCAAGCGTCGTTACCTTCCTGAAGGTGTCGCTGTGGAATTCGGGTCGGCTAGGACGGTGAGAGGCCATGGTCGGAAGTCGGAGCTGCGCTTGCGATTTGCTCGTGCTGGGGCAACGATGACCGCTTGGCCTCTCGAGTTTTCCGGTCTGTATCTTCTTTGGGTTGTCGTTCTCTCTATTGTTTGGAGTGGGGTTGGTTTTTGGGCCCGGTTTTCCTTAATAAACTGGGTCAATTCTCTTCTGCTTATTAATATATATGCCGGAACAATTTGTTCCTGGATCTTTCAAAAAAAATATTCTTGTCCAATAAATTATAACCTGGACAAAACTGATGAGTATTTCTTAGCAGCCACAAGAGATGTTGATTTGCATTGGATAATTAAGGCTGGATTTTATGGTCGTAGATTATGCTTATCACGGATTCCATATATGTGTGACCAAAAAACCATGTAATTATGCTAAAGCAGCTAGAACTAGATCAATAAATGTTGATAAGTACTCGCAATAGGCAAGGCTTATAAATCTGACCGTGTTGAGTCTGATCCAAAGTCAAGTGCAGAGAAAATGACATTCTTTATACTGATTGTTGTCTTAGGAACAGCACTGAGTTTGAAGTTGATGTTCTGTGCTATGATGGCGTTACTCAGAACGGGAAACCATTCCTTAGTGGATGCCATTCATCGCATCTGTCAAGATGATTGTTAAGATTTAGTAATACTACCAATTCTCAAAAAAAAAAAAAAGATTTAGTAATACTACCCTTATTTCTAGAGCAATTAGAGGGAGCGAGGTTCTCTTGCCTTTGTGAGGAAGGTTCATATATGGTGAAAAATTAGCTAAATCATTGTTTTAACATTTGTAGGGGGATTGCAGTTGTGCTCCCTATTCTCAAAACAGCTTTGCCCCTCCCTGTTTGCAACTATTCAAAATAAGTTTTTGAATTCGTTGTCTTGATAAATTGCAAAGAGACTTAGCATTATTTTAAGATTATAAAATCTACATTGGCTTCGACGACAATACTTCAAGAAAGTACGCAAAAGTCAACAAGGTGGACAGGAAGCTCAGTACTACAGCACATGTTCTCGCAAATCAAGCTTACAATGCCACTGATAGGAGCACCTATGATTTTCTGGCTACATGTATACTAATCCACTCCATGTGAGCAGCTGTCCTTTGTCGACGGCCATAAACTCTGTAATAGGTGACCCAACACTCGTTGCGGCGTCATGCTGTAATTAATAATATTTGCACTTCATAAAAAATAAAAATGCATGTACCTAAATTATTCAGTGTTTCACGGATGAACTAAAAAAATATAACTTTTAGGTACTGGAACTATACTTATATGGTAGTCCAACTAAAAAAATGTAACGTCTAGGTATTTAGAAGTTATGTTTTTAGTTAGAGTACCCAGAAGTTACATAAGTATAGATCCAGTACTTAAGCTAGTATGTTTTTAGTAGGAGTACTCAAAAGTTACGTAAGTATAGTTTCATTACCCAGAAGTTATGTTTTTTAGTTGAAGTATTTATATGTGAAATACCAAATAGTTTAGGTACCTGCACAAAATCATGTTTAAAGTTAGTAGCAAACATAAAAATCAGGTTCAAAAAATGATGAGCTAGTGTCAAGGTAGCAGACAAGGTTACTCTAATAGCCTTGCTTAGTTTACAAATGGAATCTGGCGCAGGAATCATTTCAATTACTAATTAGTTTATAAAATTTTGTTTCCTAAAACACAAATATTGTATTATTTAGATAAAAACACAAAAGCTCCCATTCCAAACAAAGTAGAACAAATAATAAACACTAGAAACAAGCACGGTGTTACCGCGCGACCGGCATGTGGTGGAACCAGTTGTGTAGAAGCTGGATCAATTGTTGATTTATGAGTCAATTACATTGCTTGTAAAATTGTACTATGATTTAGTATGAACTTCATGTGTTTGCAAGCTTGATAATTTATTTGGCATGGCAGGAAATCTGCAAGTAGAGAACTAACCTGGGAAGACCAAGTGCACTGCGGTCAGTCCCACACTTCCACTACCCAAGTGTGATGTAAATATCCATTATCAATAATTAATCTAATCCTATGCTAGACTAAATATAATGGAAGGGTTTTATCTGGCTACAGATGACAATATCCGTGACTAGGCAGTTTATTTGAAGTTTCTATGGTTCCCTGGTTTTTTTGTCATAAGTAGATCAACTAGCAATGGAAAACATTAAATAAATAGAATCTGGTGTTCTTTTAGCTTTTATTTCTATGGTTCCCTAGTTTTTTTGTCATAAGTAGATCAACTAGCAATGGAAAACATTAAATAAATAGAATCTAATGTTCTTTTAGCTTTTATTGACCATTTAATTTGTCTTTGAGATAAGCAATCAATTACTTCATGAATTTCATACATGTATGTATGTAATCTCTATCCCTACTACTTCATTGTAGAAATTTTAGTCTGCCTCCTCTCATACATTATTTTCTGTCTGCCACGGTATTACCTTTTTTCTAACGTAACCTTTCTGTCCGTAGTAACAAAGTTTTCTGTCCACCCAAATTCAAAACGGATCCGCCAATAAAAAGGCCTGACAAATCCAGTCCGTATAGGACCAAATATGGATTCCGTATATATCAATAATAATAACAACAACATATATCCATATATACCTAATCTTTATCTTTACTCTTTACTAGTATAATGCCCGTGCTAACGCCACGGTTCTATCTAGGGAATAATATATAAATGAACCAATTTATTTTTGCAGAGTTTTACTTGTAGATAAATGTTTTTGAGTCTATATACATTTTGTGAATCATCACTGCATATGAGTAGACGGCCTTTACATTTTCCCTGAGACGTAAAATGAAGTGAGACCAGAGAAAACAATAAAACAAAGAAGATTAACTTGTTTTTTTTTTTTTTTTGTCATTTCGCTTCAGTTTTAACTGCAAAAATCCACACTTGATGAGGGTTCAATGTATGATCAGTTTGGGAGTGAAGCTCCTGTGACATAAATCTACAAAAACGATGCAATCTGTCGAGCAAATCTATCATTAAGTAATGTTGAGTCACTCATTAAGGCTAATACAAAGTATGAATAAAAATTAGATATAGGTTTTCCTTTCTTCCATTCCATCGCCATGTAACCATAACCACTTTAAGATGAGATAATTTGCTAGTATCATATGGCATCGACTGCAAGGGTCAGATCGATCAGCACCTACATGTGATCGCAATGGCAGAGAACATATCGAGGGAGGAAGCCATCTATCATCGATCTTCAGCTACATGTGTACGTACATATATACGTACATGAGATCGATCGGCACCTACGGAGTACATGTGATCGCCAGGGCATAACAGATCGAGGGAGGAAGCCATCTGCTACATGTGTACGTACATGTGATCCCCAGGGCTGAACAGATCGAGGGAGGAAGTACGTACCTGGTTGCGGCGACGTTTCCCTCGCAGTGCGTGACCAAGGCGCAGCCGCGGTCTCTACAGCGTCGAGGCCGAGCGGCCTTGCAGCGGCGCCGGCACAGACTGGAACGGCGTCGGTCTTCCAGCGTCGAGGCCGAGCGGGCCTTGCAGCGGCGCCGGCACAGACTGCAACGGCGGGTGGACTGGGAGTGAGGTAAGGCGTTTAGTGGGCTGGGCTAGATTGGGGGTGAGTTTGTTTGAGGGTCCACGAGAGTTTTCAATTATAGTAGAGATTACCAAATAATAAATTAACAAAATTTCTTGCAACTATTTTGTCCACGTATGTTTTCTTCCGCCTCTACCTCTCCCTATGTGGCTCGGTGTTGGTCTTCTGCAGCGCCCCTTCATGACATAAAAAGAAAAAAGGAGACACGAACAATCTGCACTGGTTCTTGTGCTATTGTGCATGTACGTTCCAAGAGTTTGAGGGAAAAAGACTTTGATTAGGATTCTTATAGGTTGTTCAGATTAGAGTTATGTATTTGGATTTGTATATAGGATTCCTACTATAAATAGGTATAGATATAGATTTCCACACATGATTACTTTGATTTTTATTACTCCACAAGACTTCCAATATTTAATATTTTATACACCATTTTTTTTTCTTCCAAGTACTTTACGTCACATGGCATTAATAAAAAATAGAATAGAATTCCAAAAATAGTTTTATCACCATTTTCCTTTTTTTCGTCCCAAGTACGTCACATGTCATTAATACACAATAGAACAGACTTCCAAAAATAGTGTTATTAAGCATAGTACTTTTTACTACATAACAATAAAAGTAATAAGTAAAGAAAAAAATATACTACGAAATAAGTCATAATATGGTATAGATATCCTTGCCAAAACAACTACATTCATCACAAATGAGTTCTAATATTTTTTTTTGACCAAAGTTGATATGGATCCATTTACTGTTGCTCATAATATTGCTGAATAAGTTGATCTTATAAGGGATCCCCCCCCCCCCCCGCGTCGCCCCCGCTCTGGCGGCTCGGGGGGCGAACCCTAGGCGCCGCCGCTCCCTCCCCCACATCCGCCTTCCTCTCCCTCGCCGCCGCCGGAGGAGGCCGCCGGAATGCCCGTGCGGCCCCCTATGATGGTGGCGGCGGGGCTCTTCTCCCGGAGCGCGGCCTTCCTCGGGCGGGATGGGAGGCGGCGGGCACGGCGGCGGTCGACGCTGGCACGGCGACGGCGGCGAGTTGGCGGCGAGCGCGCGGCCATGTGCGAGCTGAGGCGTGTTGGCGGCGGCCCGCGCGTGGGGCCGCTGGTGGGCGGCGTGGCCCGTTGCCCTCGGCGCGCTGGCGGCGGCGGGCTCGGCTTCGACGGCGGCGGCGGCTCCAGCCGCCGATTCCGGCGCGCTGACGGCCGGATCCGGCCTCCCACAGGCCGGATCTGGCTCTCCTGCATGGTGATGGGTGATGGTGGGGGGTGGCGCGGCGGTTCGGCGGCGGCGGCGCGATGAAGACCGGCTGCTCCTCCTGCTGTGGGGAGTGGCCGCGTTTGGAGCTCTTCTCCCACCGACAGCGGCTCCCCTACCCCCCCTCCCCCCTTGCCCCTGCCCCTGTGCTGCCAGTGGCCGTTTCTTGTGGTGGGGGGCTCTGTGCATGTCGCCAGAGTGGGGGTGTCTCTGTGGTGGCGGAGCGGTTTTTCGGCGTCGCCATGGTGGTGTGGCCGGCGGTGTCTTTGGCAGGTCTGCGGCGCCGTGGCGGTGTGGCTGTCTGTTCCAGGATCGGTGTCGCTGCTCCTCTCCGCTGGGAATCACCGGCAGGGCGTCGTAGGGCTGCTACCCTTTCGGATGTGGGGGCAGCGGAGGGGTTCCCTCCCCCTCTGCTCGTCCCCC
>JAKNSH010244284.1:0-14306 GCA_027790015.1 Cymbopogon flexuosus
TGTACACCTCTGCGCAGAGTTTAATAAACTGATATATCAGCCTTGCCCAAGGACACGGGTGGCCTTGGATACACTTACATTAAGATAATGACCTATGTTAACTAATTGTTCATCTTTTATCGCTTTCATGCTTTACATTTAAATGCTACATTGATCATGAGATGATGGAAAACCTATACCTGATACCTATATTTGTTGAGTACAATTTATACTTACACTTGTTTTATTTTACTACTTGGATAAAAATCCCGGATGGGTACAGATCAAGGTTGGAATGAGGATTATGACATTCACACACAGGTTTCTGTCGCTAACTAGCACTGTTTTCAAGTAGACTCTTCTTAAATCACAATCAAAACAAATCACAGGACCAACAATCCTCACAAGCATATTCATTCTAATGCCCAACTATAGAGCTAGTATATATAACAATGATCTCAAATAACAAGTAAGAACCTATGTAGCATTGCACCAGAATTGACGAAGACATTATTTTGATACCACAGCAAATATGAAGCCGAACTTGAAAGTAAACTAACACGAGTGGTGTGGGAAACCAGAAACATACCATCTTGTAGCGCCGCCATGACCTCTGGATCACTGAATGCTGCCATCAGGTCAGGGTCCTGGCGAACAAACAAAGCAGAGCATTGTACAAAGGGGAGATTCATGTGTATCGAAAGTGGATAAAAAAAGAACAAAAGCAAGCAGGGCAGCAACCGGTTAATCACTTACATTCAGGATTTTACTCATATCAACATTTCCAGGCATGCCACCCCCAGGGAAACCTCCAGGCATTCCACCCCCAGGGAAACCCCCTGGCATCCCTCCAGGGAAGCCCCCACCAGGCATGGCTCCAGGGAAACCTCCACCAGGCATCCCTCCAGGGAAACCTCCACCGGGCATCCCTCCAGGAAAGCCCCTGGGAGATGCACCTCCTGATGAGCGACTTGATGAATGCTCCTTCCTCTTGGCCTTGTCATAAGCAGCCTGGTAAAATAAAACAGAAGGCATTTTGTTCAGATGTAACCGTAAGAAGCATCCTCCAGAGGGAAATGCATGGACCATGGAGGCCTGCCTTAGTGTGAATTACCTGTGCCTCTGCACGTCGACGGAGCCGATCACGCTCTGCTCTCTTTTCCTCCCTCTCTTTTCTCAGCCTCTCATACTTCCTGCGATGTTCCACTATCTTGTGAGCATTAGGCTCCACCTGCAGGATTACCGAGGATAATGAGAGTAGTTATTACCGAATACAGGATAATAATGAGCTAATAAGCTTGAAATGTAAATTATACAGCTAGTTCTCAAGAAATTCACCTTCTTGAGCACAGCACTGATCTCCTCATCATAATCCATGTTAGATGCTGTGTGCAGATCATGAGCAGCTTCCTCCCATTTGCCGAGCATGGCATATGCCATTCCACGAGTTTTATAGCCTTTTGCAGAGTCTGGGTTGATCTGGGGGGCAGAAACAAACAAAATGACAGGTTAGGTGCATCATGTCCAGCATTTTAGGTCTCAAGTATGCATCTTGGCATCTTCTAAGAATGTGTAACATAACATTTTGCTCAAGGAAAATGCAACAAATACAAGATGACACAAAGCTATCACCTTTAGAGCAGCATTGGCATCACGAATGGCAGCAGCAGGTTTCTTCATTTTTATAAACACAGATGCTGTATGAACATAAGAATTCCCCAACATGATTAGTATCTGTGACAAGTGATTCATCATGCATAGGTGGTGGCATTTGGTATGTAGTAGCTGCCTCTTACCTCTAGTACCATACATGATTGCTGAGAGTGGATTCAGCACAATTGCGTTGGTAAGGTGTTCAATAGCATCTTCGAGTTTTCCTGAGATGAAAAGACCAACAGTGACACGGATTGAAAAGTCGTACATGATCTAGATGGCGATAAGCCAAGGCCAGAAGAGGATCAATTCCAAAGAGAGTGGGAGGAAGGAGATTACCTTCAGACATTGCTTCCATAGCCTTGCCTTTTGCTTCTTGAGAGGCATCACGATTTTCCTCAGTCACCTCCACCGAAGGATCTCCCATCTGTCATAACAAAAACGGAGTTAGCAGCACATCTCCCTTGTCGCTAGGATCCTCAGAGAAGGGAAAGGCAACATATTAGTGGCAAGAGAATGGAGTAGAGGCTACCTTCTGTGGTGGGTCATCATGGTCAGACTGTACAATGTCTCCTTCAAGCTCAAGATCAGACTCAACAATCTCCTCATCGAGCTCATCTGGCTCAGGAGTGGGTTCCTTCATATCCAGATCGTCGTCATCATCATCATCGTCATCAATGTCGTCCATGGAAGATCTCTGCAGCACATAATCGCGTAAGAACAGACAAGGACTCAAGAAAGGACCTTTGGATGGGCAGCACACGACAATTTTGCCATAATTGTGGAGCGAATCCTACCCTACGGAGTGGAAAAGCAATTCAGTAAATTTTTTTCCCTCTGCGCAAGTAATTTCACTTTTTTTTGACCAAATCGCAAGTAATTTCAATTGAAGTGCCATACCCTAAAAAATATCACATGCTTTGCAAAGAAATTCTTTAGCTGTAGGTCTTATTTACTCTCTCTTTTTTTTCGAAAAAAGAAGAAAGATCCGAGCAGGTACTTAGTTTCTGTGCTACGCGGGGTGGATGGAGGCGAAGATGGATGGGTAGTGTTACCTTGGGCTTGTCGAAGGAGGGGGCGGCGCCGCCGGCGGCGGGAATTTTGGCACCCAAACTGCCAAAAAAAAAAAAAAAAGGGTCCGCCGATCAGAATCAGAAGGAATGAATGAATGATGACGTATGCGAATCGAAAAGAAATAGCGAGGAGGGAGGGATGGGAATGGGAGACAGACCTCTGGAGGTAATCCCGGAAGAAGGCGAGGCTGGGGTCGGCGAGGAGCGACGGGTCCTTCTTGCACGCCTCCACGAAGTCGCGAAGCTCGCGGAGCTTGGAGGCATCCATGGTCTTGGATCCCTACTTCCCTACCCTTCCCTTGGCTAGGGTTTAGTTAGGGTCTCGTGTTCCTTCCTTGCCTTTTCGATGGGAAGAAGACTCGGGAAAGGGGAAGTGGAGAGGGAAGGTCACGTGAGATGAGATGGCGGCTGCTCCTTCTAGCGCCTTCTTCTTCTACACAGAAAGAAAGATCGCGACACACCAAGATGGGCTGGGAATGAAGAAGGCCAGGCCCATGAAAGGGAAGGCAAGTCAGGCCCGGCCCACGAAAGGGGAGTCACGTGACAGGCATGAGGTTGACTCCTCCCTCTGCCCATGCCCAGCACCAGCACGGATCTCACTGCGCATCCAATTCCTCTCGCTGGAGGTTGAGGGAGCACACCAGAGAGCAGCAGCATCCACCTGTGAGTTGAGAGGCCTGGCCGAGGGAATGGGATCGACAACAATGTCCCTTCCATCCTTCCCCGTCGTCCTCCTGCTCCTCCTCCTCGCCACCGCCGCCGCCGCCGGAAGCAGCAAGGCTGTGGAGGAGGTGGACGACCTCCAGTACCTTATTGAAAATTCCGACGACATCCCCGCCAACGACCCCGACGGGTGGCCTGAGGGCGACGACGTCGACGAGGACTCCGACGACCTTCTCTTCCAAGATCAGGAGGACCAGGACTTCCCAGGCCACCACCAGCCGCAGATCGACGAGACCCACGTCGTGGTCCTCACCGCCGCCAACTTCTCCTCCTTCCTCGCCGCCACCCGCCATGTCATGGTTGAGTTCTACGCCCCCTGGTGTGGCCACTGCCAAGAGCTCGCCCCGGAATACGCCGCCGCCGCCACGCACCTCGCCGCCAACCCTCACCAGGCCGACCTCGCCCTCGCCAAGGTCGACGCCACCGAGGAGACCGACCTCGCCCAGAGGTACGACGTCCAGGGCTTCCCCACCATCCTCTTCTTCATCGACGGCGTCCCCAAGGACTACAACGGCGCAAGGACCAAGGACGCCATCGTCGACTGGATCAGCAAGAAGCTCGGCCCGGCCGTGCAAAATGTCACCACCGTCGACGAGGCCCAGAGGATACTCACCGAGGATGACAAAGCCGTCCTTGCCTTCCTCGACACTCTATCCGTAAGAACCAACCATTACCCTTCTAAATTATATTGTGTTTGGACTATTTTCTGTTCACTTCATTTTGGTTATTGCACTTTGGTAGGCACTAACCACCTTTCAAAACCAATTATTCTTTTGTTTAATTGACAAGTGTCTGTACAACACATCTTATCTTAAACATGAAAGGCACAACAGCTACTGTGAATTTTCTCAGAGAAAGAAACCAAACCTGCTTCTTATATATATATATATACTAGTTCTTTTTGTTCACACTACAATAATATATCCTGCAAGTAAGGTTAAATATTCTACTTCCATGTCCTGAGGACCAATGTTAATGGCTGAAAATAACTCGCAACAGCAAAAATGATTAGTAGTTGATGACCTGTATGTTGAGACCTTGGACCCTTTTTTTTTTTTAATTATTATGGGAACTTCCTTCTTTTCAAATGCTATACAGGGTGTTCACAGTGACGAGCTTGCTGCTGCTTCAAGGCTGGAAGACAGCATCAACTTTTATCAGACTTCAACTCCTGATGTTGCTGAGCTTTTCCATATCAATGCAGCAGCAAAGCGTCCTTTGGTAGTACTTCTGAAGAAAGAGGAGGAGAAGTTGACCTTCTATGGTAGGTGCCTTCATCTCTAAGTTAGTCTAGAATCTAGATTTCAGTAGTACCAGCCTTATTTTCATTTTTTTGTGCACATATCAACAGATATGATCCAATGTGTATGATGCAGATGGGGAGTTTAAAGCATCAGCCATTGCTGATTTTGTGTCTGCTAACAAGCTTCCTTTGGTGACCACACTAACTCAAGAAACTTCCCCTTCTATTTTTGGCAATCCAATCAAGAAGCAGGCATGTCATGTTTTCTGCATTCTACATTGTTTTGTCCATATACTTTTCCTTCACTGAGATACTGTCTTTGATTTGCAAGTCAGATTTTGCTATTTGCTGTTGCAAGCGAGTCCTCCAAATTTCTGCCCATCTTTAAGGAAGCAGCAAAGCCGTTTAAGGGAAAGGTAATTCTTTGTGTTTGTTAGAGTATATTTGGTAATTAGGATTAGTATTGTCATATGTCTCTAGGGAAGCAACTTGCCCCCTAAGTCTTTGTATACTCTATGTATACTGCCCGAGAGGCTCAGTCAATCTAATCCCAGGCTATTAACCTCAGTCTGACCGCTGCAATGCTCCAGCTATGACTTTCGGGGGATGTTAACATATGTTTGGCATTAGGATTGTAATCTGGTATTGCTATATGTGTCTGGGGAGGCAAATTGCCTCTATACTCTCTATATACTGCCCGATATGCTCAGTCAATCTAATCTCATGCGGTTAACCTCATTTAGATTGTTGACCCACTGATTTTGTTTGAACTTCTATCTTTTGCTTTGTTCCATGTTCAAGTTAATTTCCAACTCATTGGTTGTTTTTCCTTGTGCTATTATTATTTTTTCTTAATACTCCTTGGTGTTTGAGTGTTTTGCTAGTAATTAATAAGGTGTGTTCACATATATGCAGTTATTATTTGTCTTTGTGGAGCGAGACAATGAGGAAGTTGGTGAACCAGTTGCGGACTACTTTGGTATTACTGGCCAAGAGACCACGGTAATACCTTTTTCTCTTACATCATTGACCTGGTTTCATAGTATCACTTTGTAAATTCCAATTGCATTCCTCTGCAGGTTCTTGCTTACACTGGTAATGAAGATGCTAGGAAATTTTTCCTTGATGGTGAGGTGTCACTTGAAGCCATTAAGGTAATTGCTGAAATATATTATGCACCGTATGAAAAAAAAAAGAGAACTAGTTGACTACTGCTAATGTTTAACAGTGAGTGTTCATCATGTCACTAATTTGAAGCTGATTTGTGTGTTTCACTAACCATTACTTGACTTAGGCTTTCTGTCCATTTGTTTTTGTGTTGAGTAAAATGCACCAATGGTGTCATGTCCATGCCCCCTAAGCACCGTAAATGCAGATTTGGTCCCAAAACTCGTTTGCCACTCGAGTGCCAATCTTCTTAGAGTGCCCCCAACATTGCCACCTCAGCTGGCCATATAGGGTCCTTATCATTTTGCATATGCTAGTCTATAACACACTTAAATAAGAATGCAGCATTTAATACCCCTATTATATGTAGACCCATATTAATTGTGAAGAGTGTATAGGTAGTCCATTGGAGAGCTAATGTACTGTGCTCTCTATTTGTTACATGGACAATCTTATAGTAGCTAGTACTCCCTCTATACCTAAATAAGTGTCACTTTGCTTCCCGAGAAACAATTGCCGGCAATTTTTATAAATAATAAGTATCATCAATTAGTATCATAATAAAAATCATCGGAAAGATCTTTGAAATCTAGTTTTTTAATAAATTTATTTGGAGATACAAATGTTGCATGTATTTTCTACAAATTGAGTCAAACTTATTGCACGCATCCCATGGCGACATTCTATTAGGGACGGAGGGAGTAACTATCTACACTGTTTGAGGGCTCTTAATAAATATGTGCTTGCATATGTGCCAAACCAGTGTGATCCTCTCTCTCTCTCTCTCTCTCTCTCTCTCTCTCTCTCTCTCTCTCTCTCTCATAGATAGGTACACTAACCTGTGAGTACTCTCATGAACAGATTGCAATGCTCTACTTTTATCAAAATTAGCACTAGACTGTACGATTTTTTTAGTATACTGGTGGCATTTCAGTATTTTGTCACTGCCGATGTGGGGTTCTGCTACTGCTTGTGCTAGGGTGGAGGGACTAGGGAGCTTTTGACATTTCTTTACAAAGCCTCATCTGTTTAATACCTACAGTTTTGGCTCTTGACAGGATTTTGCTGAAGGTTTCTTGGAAGACAAGCTTACACCATTCTACAAGTCTGAACCAGTACCTGAATCTGTGAGTCTCAACTCATGAAAATTATCTGATATATCCCCATTCTTCACTCAGTTCGCATTACTGAGACATTGTACTTGTGTTTCCACACAGAATGACGGGGATGTCAAAATTGTTGTTGGGAAGAATCTGGATCTAATAGTTTTGGATGAATCAAAAGATGTACTTCTTGAGGTATGTTCTTGGCACTTCGGCAGACATTTAAGAAAGGACATCGGCATGGTTGCCCCCACAGGGCTACTTTGCTTAAAAACTAGAGGCAATGGTCCAAAATTTCAGGAACAGCAGGTGCAAAGTTGCAAAGTGTCAAAAGGAGTGCAAACTCAGATTTAGGCCCTCTGTGTGTGTGTTGGGGGTTGCGGCGTGCAGCCATGAATTATCTCCTATGAAAATAGGACTTATTTGTTGTTAATAAGGACATGCTGTTTTGGATGCAGATATATGCACCATGGTGTGGGCATTGTCAATCGCTGGAGCCTACTTACAACAAACTAGCCAAGCATCTACGTGGCGTTGACTCCCTTGTGATAGCCAAAATGGATGGTACTACCAATGAGCATCCACGTGCAAAGGTTTGTATTACTGCCTTCGTTGGTTGGTTTTGGTTGACCATCCATTTTCTTGAAAATGTTTTGCTTTGTTGTTTTCTTTTATATTTAATATTTTTAAAACTTATTCTAGTATCTCAGATGTTACTTTGATCTTTATGTTTTTGTAACTCATGTCACTAGGAGTATAGGATAGATGTAATGCCAGAAATGTGTTTTACGGACAATATCTATCCAATGCTAACTTAATAATTTTGAACATATTTGTGTTCATAGTTCCTAGTATAGTGCTGCACGGATTCTAAAGCTAGCATTAGAAAAACAACAACGAGCACTAAGTTTGGGAGGCTCTACATTGTCTGAACTTTTCTGGCCATTCCATTAGTAGTCATGGCAGGTGAACAACATTTGCCTTTATTTTTTGCTCAAAAGTTTCATTGTCTTATGATAGCCAAAAGAATATGGATCTGTTCCTGGTCTGCTGCTGTATGCATGCCAGAGTGTATTTACTTCCCGCGTCTGCCACGGTAGTATGGTACTCCCTCCGTCCCAAAATAAATGTCATTCTCGCTTCCCAAAAAATCCACATTTTGAAAATGCCGGCAATTATATATTAAAATATATAAATATTTATGCTAAGTAATTAGTATCATTAGAAAGATCTTGAAGTCTAATTTTTTAACAAATTTATTTGGAGATATAAATATTGCACATATTTCCTACAAACCTAGTCAAAGTTGAGAAAGTTTCACGGGCACGCATCCCATAGCGTCGTTCTTTTTGGGATGGAGGGAGTACTATATATGTGAATCAGTACTTTTTTGGTAAATGGTAACTTCCAAGCAATGCCTGGGGAAGCTTGTTTAGGGTTTAGGGTTTAGGGGAATCTAGGGGAAACTCCATGAAAAATACACCTAGTGCGATGCTTCCAGAGAGTCCAAGCCCCCTGGAGTAACAAGGGAATTGATGCCCTTTTGAATAAGATCAACTGCCCCACTGGGAATTCTATCCCACCAGTCTTCAAAACAAACATATTCCATTTGAGTATATCCTCCTAACTAATGCAGCCAGTGGCTCGTATGATCTGTATACTATTGCCGTTAACTACAAGCTGAAATCTAACTGGCACTAATAGCAATGAGCTTAGATACTAGCTGAACTTGGACACATGATTATTTGCAACAGCTTTAAGCGTGTCTCTTATTGTAGACAAAATTTGGTAGTCTCCTTAGGTTGTCTTCTTCAATTTCAATGCATGGGCAATTTGATTAACTGTTTTCCTATATGCATTATGTTCAATTTCACTACCATATTTGCATGATACAAAACTGACACTTGGGTTCCTGTTACAGTCTGATGGATACCCAACAATTCTCTTCTATCCAGCCGGGAAGAAAAGTTTTGAGCCTGTAAGTGCTTATAACTCTTCCTTTTTACTTGTTAGTGTGTGGTATCTGTTATGTATAGTCACATTATTCTCAGCAGTGCTTTCTTTATGCATTGTTGGGACTGCAGCTAACAGAAGCTCCTATCTTAGGTGCAATATGAAGCTAGCTCTTTCTTGCATTGACAATCCTCCATGCCTTACATTTCATGATTTTTCATGGGGGTTATGCTTATTTATGCCCTAGGTGTAGCTCACTCTCTGTGGTTGAAAATTCAGTTCACTGTTAGTATTTAGTGACGTGAGGAATGGCAGATCCAGTAGATTAGCGGTTAAGATGAAAAGAACAGTTGAAATGGCCACGAAACACCATGGCCCATAGCCAGTAAAAGATTTTATGAATTGTTTGTCACATAGTCTCGAGCTTCTCTGATAAAACCAATTTGTGGTTTTGGGAGAAGCTTATGTGTTGGTTTGTTTTTGCTATACCTTCAGGTCACATTCGAGGGGGAGCGGACAGTGGTAGAGATGTACAAGTTCATCAAGAAACATGCTAGCATCCCTTTCAAGTTGAAGCGCCAGGAGTCGAGAACCGAGCGCACTCAGATGGAGGGTGTGGAGAGATCTGGTATGAACCTGAAGGACGAACTGTAGGGTGTTTAGTATCATTTAGCGGAGGGTTGACTGTTAGTTTTTGAGGTGGATGTGGATCCTCTGGGATTTTCCCTTCCCTTGGTGGATGACGAGGGAGGAGGAGAAATCAGTACTATTAGAAGACGAGTGAAATTGGAACAGATCGGCATATATATAGTCAAATAAAATTAAGAAAATCTTTATTTTTTTTCCTTTATACGTCTGTTTTGCTGTGTTTGCTTTCAGTTTTGAAGAAAGATGGTGCCCGGATTTATTTATACCATACGTAGGTCATTCATACATGGAGATGGAGGTCACGGAAAACAAAAGGTGTAGCTATGCACACACACAAACAATACAGTGAACTCCAATGGAATTGGAATGGAATATATATACAGAGAGAAGTGATGACGACTGGATAGTGAAGGGGAGCACTCTATGCAGGAGCAGGAGTAGGAGCAGGATGCAGAGCGATCTCAAGGTCCGGCTCCGCCACTGCCACTGGTGGCTCCCCTGGAGCTGCAGCGGTTGTGGTGGGCGATGCCACAGCGTGCCTGTCCCTCCATCTGAGAATCTGGAGGAGGGCAGAGTTGATGCAGATGGCGACGCTGAAGCCCGCGAAGGTGGACAGGATGATGGCGATCACGGCTTGCATGCGCACCTGCTTGGATTGATTGATTGGTTGGTTATTTGGTTCACACACCACAGCACAGCGTAGCAGCTAGGATGATGCAACGCAATGCATAGTGGAGAGATGCATGGATCGTCTAAAGATGATGGATCAAGCAAGCAGGTTCTTACGTATCTGTAGAAGATGTGCGTGAAGAGCACGATGAAGAGGAACTGCACCGCAGAGTAGATCCATACATATCTCTTGGACACCATCTTTGTTGTGGTCAGGGAGGAGAAGAGGCCAAGGACGCAGGCGAAGGGCAAGGAGATGGCCAGAGCCGCCGTGCCATGGTCGCCGACCTGCACCATTTTGCATTCTGATCAGCATGCAGCTGTTCCAGGAATGGAAGGGAGGAAGGAGCAGGCAGGCAGCAAACTGAGAATCTGACCAGCAGCTGTTCCAGGAAGCAGAAGTAGGCGAGCATGCTGACGATGACGAGGATTGGCGTGCCGTGCCACACCCTGTAGCTGCTGTATCTGCTGCTGGTGGTTGCTGCGGTAGTAGGATCACCAGCAGCAGCACCATCAGCTTGTGCCTGAACGACATGAGCTGCAGGGTCCGGCAGGCGTCGCAGGGTGACTGGAAGGTTGAGCACCTCCTGGCTGCACACGTCGCAGGTGCCGTTGCCCTTGATGCTGAACCACTTGATGGCGCAGGCCCTGTGCGCCAGGGCCAGCTCGCCCTTGCAGCAGCACTCCAGCTTCAGCACCGCCTCCTCCGACAGGGCTACCATGCAGATGCGGCACACAGCCTCGTCGGCGGCGATGTCCTCCGCCTCGTGCTGTTGTTCTTGTTCATCCTCCTCTTCTCCTCCAGTGGTGGTGGCGCTTGCGGCCTGATGAGCATGAAGAGGAACACGCAGCGGCACCACTCTGAGCCGCCGCCTGAGAGAGCTGGAGTCTGCTACTCTCCTCGACGACGACCCTTTTCCTCCTTTTGCTGTGCCGCCGCTGAATCGCCTGGCGACGCTCGTAGCTGGCACGGACTGCGAGCGGCGTACCTGCTTCATCAGCTTCTCCTCCTCCTTATCCTTAGTGGCGGCACCGGCAGCAGCATGCTCCAGTTGGTGTTGATCAGTAATGAAATCCTCCAAGGTGAAGGTGGAGGTGGACTGGGATGCGCCGGCGGGCGCCCACATTCTGAAGCTCAAGATCTTGGAGAAGGACAGCGACCGGCCGCCTGCTGCTTGCTGGCTATGACTACTTGCTAATTCATCTGTTGATCTCAGGCTGCGTGCTGGCAGAAGGCAGCTCGTCTGCTTATGCTTATTCCCCGTGGAAGAGGACGACGAGGAGTCGTCGTCGTCGTCGTCTTCTTGATGTCCCTGCAGCTGCCCCTGATCACCTGCAGCTACAGCTAATAATAATGTGCCGCCATGTTCGAGAACGGAAAGGCCGCCATCGTCTCCCATCGGCAAAGTGGTGGAGGTGGAACCGTCCGTGGTCTGCAGCAGATCAAGATCGAATCAATCGAATAGTAGGCTTAATTAGCTAGTCTACTAGATGGATCGAAATTAAGTAAAACTCTGATGAATAGATGAATATGGAGAGAGAGAGAGAGAGAGAGAGAGAGAGAGAGAGAGAGAGAGAGGCTATGATCGGTGTTGGATCGAGATCAAGAACGATGGAAGCAGCCCACCCACCCACCCACCCTACCGTACCTGTGGTTTATGATGAGCCATGGCTACCTGAGCTGTGTGTGAGCTCGATCGATCGAGGGTCGAGAGCACGAGCAGTGACGGCGGGCTTGCGACGACAACGATAGACGAATTGCAATTGCAATTGAAGAAACCAAACCATGCATATATATCATAATATCATCATAGTATATATCATGCAGTGGAGGGTGTGGCTGTGGTGCTGCTGCTTGCATTTGCTTCCCGTCCAATTAATCCAATCCAGAATTAATCATATATATAATATAAATCCCTGGCACGTACGTACGCTAGCTACCGCCACTGCCACTCAAGGATGGTACCTGGTTTAATTTTCCACTGATTGAAAAAAAAAAAT
This sequence comes from Cymbopogon flexuosus, assembly GCA_027790015.1. Lineage (NCBI taxonomy): Eukaryota > Viridiplantae > Streptophyta > Magnoliopsida > Poales > Poaceae > Cymbopogon > Cymbopogon flexuosus. The sequence goes on from JAKNSH010244284.1 coordinate 12,213, forward strand.
GAAAAGGTTGGGTAACCGCGGCTGGCATGTCATGTCACTCGATCACGCGGGCGTTGCTATTTGGTAGCGATGGAGCTGAAATACAGGTCCAAGTAAGAGCCAATGCAATTAAACGGCGGATAGAGACGACGTACGGTCCAGCTTGAACTTACCAGCTCTCAGTCATGCTCCCAACATAATAGCATTTTTTTTTTCTGCTGGCTGTTCTCGCTGGATTAGTTTCTGGCTGGTGCTGGTTTGTTGGGAGAGAAAAACGCTGTTGAATCGCCACAAACAAGGCGGATCAGTCACAGAAACCATCAGCCGAACCGGATATGCAATCAAGCAGCAGCCTCGTCAAACGTAAGGTAAGGGGCCACAGTGCAGTGCATGACACGATCGACGGTGGCTGGGTTACGTTACGACTTTGGGAGCTACATCAGCCAGCTACCAGCTCTAGCTTGGTGGGAACGAGAGAAAGAAAAACCTACCTGCCTTCTGGTAGGCTAGCTAGTGTGTTTATTTTGACAGCGAATTGGCTTGCGACTGTTGAGCGAGACCACGATCGACACGGACATGATTGTTGACGAGTAGCTTGCAACTGGTCTCGATCTCGTCTGCCTGGCCTCGCCTGCTCTTTTCCTTGTCCAATTCGCACGCAAAATTATTTTGGGTGAATAATATAATCCCGACTGGGGATTCGGGGGAACCGGTCGGTCAATTTCGGAAGAAACCCCGGCCAGGTTCATTCTGGATTTTCTTGAAAAGCCTAATTCCCAAATCGGCTATTAAACTGTGAATTGGATTTCATTCATTTGTGTTCTAAAAGCCGAGACGATCAAGATGCAGTCCAAAGACGATCAAGGTGCAGTCCAATTTCAAGTCCTGGCCGGTACGGTGAGAAAGTTAATTAGACAATTTCCAAAATTGCTTGTAGTCTAAACCGAATTAGAATATTACTCCTGTTTTAGCCACATGGTCTCTGAAACACAATTTTGACCTCTTGTTTTTATAAAAAATAATATTTATAAAAAGTGATGTATGTATATTTTTATGAAAGTTTTTTCAAGACAAATCTATTTATATTTTTTCATCTCAACAACTTAAAAGTTATTGATGATTTATATTCCTAATGTTTGACCTAAACTTTGTCTAAAACGACTTTTAAATCTTATACGAAGGGGCCGTAGGTCGTTCTCGCTTCTCTACAAGTCCGTCACTTTTACTTTGATTAAATATAGATAATAAAAATATTATTATATCTATATTACGATAATTAGTATCATTAGATATTAAAAAGCTTACTCTAGTTAGAGATACGAATGTTAGTAGCTAATACTTTTTATCAAATCTAGTCATATACTTATAAAAAAATTGACCCATACAAATATCATAACGACACTTATTTTTGAAAGGAGGGATTAACAAAACTTGACTCTAGATGGTTTTTGGCCGAGTACGTCTCTATTCACTCCCTCCGTTCAATAAAAGCTGGCATTCTCGCTTTTTGAGAAAACAAGTATTCTTTTTAATAACTTTCACTAAATATAAAAAATATCAGTATCTATGGTAGTATCACTAAATAATCTATTATTTATAGTTTCTACAAATTTGAATATTTTTTTTTAAAAAAATGCCCAGTACAGAACCCCATAACAACAACTTTATGGACTCGAGGGAGTATATAAATAAATGTAATCCTATTAGTCGTGTCGTTAAGGTCTATTTTGATAGACGAGCTAATCACTAGTTAGTTTAAAATGAGCAAAAAATAGTTCTAGGGCATCAAATAGGAGAGCTAATAGGTGGACTGAGTTATTAGTCAATAAGCCAGCTAACTATAACTAGTTTGACTAGTGTGAAACAACCTCGAATTCCACGAAGGGAATTCCACAGATTGAAGTGAACCGAGATAGATAAATCCATCACAATTCCCAATAACAGTTGATAGCATATCCTTACATCGTCAGAAAAGGGTACCATAATTAAGTCTTACATCATTATTACATCGCCACTTGGCGGAATAGAAAGGTAAACATGAAGAACAGCTTTATGCGGAAGACGAATTCTCCAACACTTGAGCGTAGAACGAAATCCCTCAATCGCTATACTCCT
>JAKNSH010244370.1:0-11449 GCA_027790015.1 Cymbopogon flexuosus
GGCTTTCAAAAAAAAAATCAAAAGAGGCATCAACGAGGTGTTCATCGGCCTCGTCCGATCCAAACACGTAACATTTGTTCAACTTAATTACACATCAATCAGAGATTACTGGACCTAGATTACTGAAACTTAATCCAGACACGTGTGTTGGAACGTAGATTCCTGAAACTTAGAACATATTACACGAACTTAATTAATCTAGTGAACGAACAACGTGAGACATCCATAACAGCAGCAGTAGCAGCAACTGCTCGTGTCGTCGTCGCGACGGCCGCCTTCTTCAGACTCCAGTGATTCCGGCGCTGGCGACAGAAGTAGCAGGCTTCCAGCTTCCTGCGTTAGGCCTCCTTGTAGCGTCGCTGGTGTCGTTGATGCCGCGCTCGGCGAGGCCCCGGATGTTGGGAACCAAGTAGTTTTGCGCCATATACGCGCCCACCATTGTGCCAACTCTGCTTTACTCTTCTCTCTTCCAGCTCTGAACTTAGCTATGGTAGCTTCGCTCCACGGCTTGCCCATGAAGTGCGCCCATGCTTCTGGGGGTGGTGGTGCAAACATGGTTGTTCGCACACGAACGTCTCCGGGAGAGGATATTGATACTGCTGGGTTCAATTATGTCTTATGAATCTGTTGTCACCCCTCCTATATTCTTCCTTCCTGAGATAAAGATTGGACACCGAATCTAAGATGGATTTTGTAAACTAAAATCTCTCTTTTCCTATTCGGTAAAATAGTTCCTTTTCAATTGGGTTAGTGGGCACGAGGCCCACTGTTTCGGGTCCCTCTACGAGTTGGGCTTGGGCCTGCCCACCTCTCGATGCTCCACCGCGCACTAGAGTCCAATGGGCTGCAGTGACACTATCAACCGGTCCACTCGACGCCGCCCACGCCGGCAACAGCGCCGCCCTTCCCTCGCCGGCGCTGATGGCGCCGCCGCCTCCACCCGTTGGACCGATCCTCTTCGTGTCCCTCCTCTTATTCCTCTTTACCGCCGCCGCGGCGTCTGCGGCGGCGCCTGAGGAGGAGGAATTCACGGAGGAGCTGCTCCTGCGGCCGCTCCCGGACCGCAAGGCACTGGCCCACTTCCACTTCCGCTCCTCTGCGCCCCCCGCTGCTTCCGTTGGTCGGCACCACCACCTCTTCCCCAAGGCCATCTCCCAGCTGGTGCGTGCTCCGTGCGTCCACCTCCACTCAGGATCAGATCTCTGATGTCGCTGACGCTGACTTAGGGTTTATGTTCCAATTGTATACGGCTTTAATTCGTCTTTCATACTGGTACATTAGTTTGGACTAGCATGTAACTAGACAGTTGTGGTTGTAGATCAATAATAACACTTTTGATCTGTTTGTGGGGTACACTGGGGCAGTGAGGCAAGCAATTGCTTTGCTGCGAAGATTTTGCTTTTGGCACTTGTACATAGTTGTGCTAAGATGGAGATCTTTACTTTGCGTTTATTTCATTTTTCCATTGAATGATGTTTATCAAGTTGTCAAGGTACTAGTTGAATATTGCAATCCAAGTGCTGATGTATTTTTACCCAAATTTGAGCCGAAGTGCTGTGGAATCGCTATAAAATTTTAGCTTTTGCAATTTGATCAACCCAGGTTGATTAGAAATGGGCACAGTAGTTGATGGGTTTGTACCTTGTAAACAATGGCCCTGAGTATTGGGGCGTCTCTGAAATGGGCACAGTAGTTGGTGGGTTTGTGCCTATTAGGCATTAGCCCCAAATGTTGGTGTGTTTGAGAATTTTACTCTGTATTATTTTGTTGCCTATTAGGTTTACATATAATACGCTATGCCTTGTTTATACCTTTAAGTGACAACAGCCTAGGCCTGAAGAAAGGAGCCCTTCATTTCTTATTATATGCTGCCACATTTTATGAATGACTGAGAACCTCTATTAACATTATTCTACTTTGTCAAGACCAGGTTAAAAAATATCATATTAGCGAGTTGGAGCTTTCTTTCACCCAGGGAAGATGGAACTATGAGCAGTGGGGTGGATTTGATCCTATGTCAACTAATAATGCAAAGCCTCCTGGTGTTGAGCTGTGGGCAGTTTTTGATCTTCCTTTGTCTGAGATTGATGCAACATGGAAGAACCTGACACATACACTCTCTGGTCTGTTTTGTGCATCCATCAACTTTTTGGAGTCTTCCACTGCATTTTCTGCTCCCCGTTGGGGATTTAAAATGAATGAAGGCAATTTGCGATATGGTGCATTGCCTCGTGAAGCAGTATGCACTGAGAATCTGACACCTTGGTTGAAACTTCTTCCATGTCGTGACAAAGCTGGGATAGCTTCTTTGCTGTACAGGCCTTCAATTTACAAAGGATATTACCATTCGCAAAAACTGAAACTGAGATCCTCCCAGTCACTTGGTATTATTCTTGATCAAACTCTGACTGTTGTGCTGCAACCAAATACTGTAAGTGGCGAACAGCTACATTCCAATCATGGTCAACTTCAGCCCAACTGGTCCATGAGACATCTTTTCAACAGAAAGTTGTCAGGGAAATGCCTTGTTTCTAAATCCAGCAGAGTATTCATTGAGTTTGATAAAGGCATTGTTGACAAAGTTAACAAATCTGGAAGTTATCTTTCTTGGAGTAATGAATTCTTTGTATTGTCTAATAGCCCAGACAAGTTGATCAAAGGTCAAGATCACTTAGGAATTCAATCTTCTTTTTTATATGTATATGATGCTAGTAACTACAGTGACGAAAAACCTTTGGATGTGGGCATAACTTGGAAGCTTCCCTTGATATGGACTTGCACCCCATCACCTTTTCATGCAAGCAGATTTCTTATGGGCAGTGGAAATGAAAGAGGGTCAATTGCTCTGTCGTTTATGTCCACTAATCTTCATAAGCAGATATCCGGCAGCCCAACTGATTGCTCAATAAAGGCAGTTATTTTCCAGGTTGTTCCATGGTATGTTAAGGTCTATTATCACAGCCTAGAAATATTTATAGATGGGAGCAGGAAGACTGTGTCAGAAGTAGTTGACAAGATTCATGTCATTCCTTCAGAAGACAAGCTTTTGCCTGGTACCCTTGAGATGCTACTAAGATTCCCTTGCAGTATGCAGTCCGGAACTCTGACATTGGATTTTGACAAGGTATGTTCTGCTGCTTAAGTTACTTGAATTTACCTTCCTGTTGCGTAGAATTTCACATATTTATCACTTGGTACTTCGGCCAGAGTCTTCATTTGTTATTTGCCCCTTGGGCAGTCTTAATGCAATGATGTCCAGAACTAAACGTTGCGTTTTAGTTTGTGACAATGTTTACTGCACTTGAAATTTCAGGGATTCCTGCATATAGATGAATATCCTCCTGATGCGAATCAAGGATTTGACATTCCTTCAGCTTTGGTTAGCTTTCCTGAGTTTAGTTCTGCTCGAAGTTACCCTGAAATTGATCCAGTACTTGGATCTCCTTTACTAGAAAATTTCCAGGTACGCACCCTCAGAGATGTCATGAACTGATTAGTTGGCTAGTACTAGCTGATTTCCTTGCCATACATGAAATATAAGTATTTGTGCTTCATTATCATTGCAGTATGCCAATATCTCTGTGTTCTGCAGGAAGATAGTGCTGTGAAGTCGTATACAGAAGTATTGCTTGTTCCCCTGACAACTCCTGATTTCAGCATGCCATACAATGTCATCACCTTCACATGCACCGTCTTAGCTCTTTACTTTGGCTCATTATTGAATGCTTTGAGACGAAGGATTGGCGAGGAAGAGAGGGAGTTGAAGAAAACAGGTAAGCACAAATATTTATGTTGTTTGGTTTCTGTTTTCTGATGCCTTGTGTTACAGAAAAAATGATTATACCACACAGCTTGATCTTTAACTGTGTGCTACTAAGCATAGTCACAAAGTTCCTGGGCCCATGGGGGGCGAGGAACAGGGTTGAGGAACATGTTGCACTACTTGCTAGAGGTTTTTATAAGACAGGGATGAAATTGTCCCTGAATTCCTGGGGCTGGGACGAGGAACCCTGCTTCCACCTGTTTTCTGATACTACTAAGAACCGCCTTTCTATAAATGAAGAGAAAATAGTATTTGGTTGTTGTTTTTTAACTTTGGTTGTTAGGAGTGGGACTTTTGTTAACTGAACCTTTGGCACTAGCTTCAGTGTGAAATCCCTTGCATCTTCTGAACTGACCTTGGGCATATGTTTCTGAAAACTATTTCACATATTTGTATTGGTATTTACTTCCTATTTCATCCCAATTATGTTGTACACTTGTACTCCCTGTGTCGCAGACTATAAGTCGTTCCGTTTTTTCTAGATGCATAGATTTTACTATATATCTAGACATAATGTATATCTAGGTGCGTAGCAAAAGCTATGTACCTAGAAAAGATAGAACTAATTACAATTTGGAAGGAGGAAGTACATGTAAGGGGGCTTCTGAATATCTTAATAAATGTTTTTTATTTTCCTGAAGAAAACATTAGCAGCTTTGCTTCTTACCAGTATTAATTCTGTTACAGCCACAAGGCGTGGGCTCATTCCTCAGTTGATAGCTAAGTTAAGGGGCCAGAAGGTGGATCCAACAGAGTCAGGGTCTTCATCTGAATCGACTGGATCCAAGAAGCTGCTATTCAAGGTTGTATTTGTTGCCGTAGCTGCAGTTCTATTTCACTATTTCTCAAACAACAGTTAAGACATGTATCTAAAATTTTGGGCTACTGTGGACTGTGGAGCCACGGCAGTAGAATGTACCATATTGTGTAGCATATGTATTGACTGTAAGTTTGACTGCTTCCAGGCGCTATGTGGCCATCCTGGATTCTTGAACCCAGAGCTTGGTGTCCCTTGACTGCACCGGGTTCCTTCTTTTCTCAGGAACCCACTATGCCTACATTTTTTACGTTGATCTAAGTATCTAATCACCACATGCAGCATATGAGCACTGTGCTTGAGCTTTATTCGGCTTGGTTTGCTACTAGTCCAGTTTTTTTCTTTTTTTCTTTTTAAGAATGTATTCCATTCGAGCATTTAGTGTCAGATTTGTTGGTCTCGAAGAAAAGGTTTTGGCGTCTGTTGGTATGGTTGCAGCAAAGAGCAATGTTGGATAACTTGTTTGTCTTTAACAATTTCTTGGGCTGCTTGAGGATGCAAAGGAGCTACAAGATTCCCAGAACATCTTTCATATCTCCAAGTTGAGCTTGAGCTACGAGATTGAGATCAAACAGCCTAGATTGCCTATGGGTTGAGCCTGCAAGCTCATATTGCAGAATGTCAACCTGGACTCGTTCAATACCTGTGCTCCATTGAAACATAACATCAATCTGAACTTTTGTTTCTGCCTGAGCTCCAATGAGTTAAAAAAAATGCAACTTCTGGTAAGGCGGATGCTGGAGTAGCAAGGAATGTTCAGCACTGCTTCTGATTCCTCTTGAGAATTTCTCTGTTGCATGGGTTCAAATACATGAAATTATTCGGTGTGGTGTGTTAACCACGCTTCTCATGTTGTGTTGGAGAGAAAATCGACTTTGACGATGTATTCGTATTGTACACAACCACGCTTTCGTGGTGTTCCACAGACATTTCTCAGACAAAGCGCCTTTTGCGTCCGGAGTGTGGTCATCAAATCATGGGGTCAGCCATTTTCGTGTATGGCCGCCGAGTCATGCAAATCTCAAATAAATTCATGCGAAATTAATGCGTTCTTACATGGCTGATATTTGTATATCAATATATAGGAAAGAAAGTAAAGTAAGAAACGGGTGCGCTCTTTAGAGCTTCAATTCATGGCGCCCTTGGCCGCGTTCTGGCGCGAGCGAAGATGATGACCGCGCCGACGAGGATCCACGGCGGGAAGATCCCGTTGAGCAGCCTCGAGGACCGCAGCGGCTCCGGCACCCCATTGACTGCAACCGCCGCCATCACCGCAGGCACGAGCAGGCCGGCGACGATCACCGACACCGGCTTCGTCCACGACTCCTACGGGAACGAACGAAACGGGAGGAAAAGCCAAGCCGTGGGGTGAGGTTCGTGCCGAACCGAAAGACCAAAGGGAGAGGAACACGGGGCCAACTCACTCTGGGCTCGCCGTCGAGGCTGATGGCGGCGCCGTCGCGGAACGGCAGCGCGGAGTAGCCGGCGGCCGGGTCGCACCTGATCCGGAGGCCGCGCCCGCGGCGGGGTCCCTCGGGCCTGAACGCGAACAGCGACCGCAGGCCGTGGCTCGCCAGGATGCGGCGCACGTCGAGGCGGTCCCGCCGAGGGCCGGACAGGTCCGACCGGAAGATCGCCACCGGGCCCGCGCCCCGCCGGTACAGCCGCACCTCCACGAACGGGACGCGCTGTCTCGCCGTCGCGGTTGGCTCGAGCAGCGGCGCAGCCAGCGATTCCTGTTCCGCAAGCGCCATCACGGCTCCCTCGCCGTCGGCCTGCTCGTTTGGCAACTACTGCGATGTGCGTGCGGAGGCTGGTTGGATACGGATGTGAAAATTCTAACACCTTATACTGGTTCAAAAATTGAGCTAAATACCATAGCTTAGTACGGCAATAAAATGTTGGTTCAGATTCAGCACAAGGTAAAAGTTTATTGAGACAGAACAATCTCCACCGGTAAGCCAAGATAAAAGCGTCTTAACACAGGACAACAGCAGTAACAGCTGAATTCTTTAGTTAACTTACAAGCACAAGCATCTTGCCATTTTTTGAGGGCAACAGCAGTAACAGCTGAATTCTTTAGTTACAAGCACAAGCATCTTGCCATTTTTTGGGGGGCATGAAACGGATGGATGCAGGGCGCAGTGAGCAGCTGCGCAGCACAGCACAGCGCAATGCATCAGTCTGCCGTCCAGCTCTGCTCCACGACCTCCCGCACTTTGCGGTTGTACTCTCGCTTGTTCTCGCTGAACATCCGGGCAGCTTCAGAGTTAGCCGGCGAGTTCGGGTTTGGGTCGCACAACAATGACTGCAAATGGCACACACCTCAGGTTAGTGACAGATGGTTTGAGGACATTGTATTCATAAACATAAACAGAAAGACATTCGACTCAGCACAAAGCATACTATGCATTGCAAAGTTGAATGTTAGTTTTTTCCAAAAAAAAGGCTGAATGTTACTGTATACCAAGCAAAAAGTTACAAATGTTGGAAAAACAATAATCTCTAATAAGAAATAAAAGATTTCTTGTATCGCTGTACCTGGATCGATGTGAGTATAGCAGCTACATCATATATTGGACTCCACTGATTCTGCAGGATATCTAAGCATATGCTTCCATCAGCATAAACTGCACACAAGAAAAATATGTCAGGGTGACATGTAAGTGGACAATACCATCCTATAGTTAAGAGCAGTTGTATCAGAATAAATCAGAGAAGAAAGAAAGCCAGAATTCCATTGGTTCAAAACCAATGGTACTACATGCATTTTTAAATCTCATTATTGTCAAAATATAGGTATCCACAAATCACAGCACATATCTGATACATAAAGAAGATAACCACAAACACAGAAAATTTGCACAAAAAAAGTCTGATGTCTAAGCATTTGGAACAGGTCCCTTGGGGGAAAGAACAAGGAAGTTTCGGCCAAAAAAAAAAGAACAAGGGAAAAAAAAGAACAAGGAAGTTTGAAAATTAAAACACAGCAAAGAAGAAATCAGATCTACTTATTTCCCGTGCACTCATAAAAATATGGATGAGAAACAACTTACTGTTAGGATGAAACATCCTAGAAACAAATCGTACGGTTGGTGGCTTGTTTGGATATTCTTCGTTAAACTGGAGAGTCAACTTGAACGTACCTGACAATAAAACAGGAGTTAGCATATCATTCAAAGGACAGAACACAAAAGTAGTAAGCTCAGAAAGACAAGCTAGCAGTAGCGACAGAATTTATGAGCTGTTGTGTGAGGTCGTGCACTGGAGATTTAGAATCCTTTTCATATCTAACACTTTCCCAATCTATGGACCAGCAACAATAATATATGATCATTTATTTCCAAAATGGAATGTTTTGCAGTTATGGCAAATTTCAGACAATTTTACTACCACAGAATTAACACAAAGCATAAGGGAATTGGCACCACGGGATGTCCACAAAAAGGTGACAAGCTGCAGGCCACGCACAGACAATCCTGGGGTGAGTGAAACATTAGCAGGCATGTATTATCAGCTAACTCAAACTGCAGATCAATCAAAGTGTAAACATTGTCCTGTTCTAAAACAGCACAAATACAAAAATGGCAACAAGAGGAAGAGGACCAAAGCAGCTATCGATTATCTCCATTAAGAGGACCATAATAGAATTAATTCCTGAATAATAGGGTTCATCCAGCTAATTCTTTAACTTTATTCTGTCTGAATCAATCATTCTATACATATATACAAATACCAAAGCGTTTTGGCTGACCTTTCTCACCAACAGCAACATGCTTTGGGCTTGCATGTTCTCACAGTAGCAATAGTCATTGCAATGTTTCTTCCCCTCATCTTAAGATTCAATGAGAGAAGAAAAAGAACCCCCACTAGGTTTAACAATAATTTATTGCTTATAACTATTACAATTTGTTTTAGAAGTTAATTTGATGCCATCTCTTACTAAGACTGACACTAGCGTTAGCATGGTACGTTATAAAGTTGCAGTGAATTTGGGGGTCAGTTTCCTCTATCAATCTTAATTTGGAATTTGTACTCGACTCTAGAGCCTGCTATGCATTTGACAGTAAGGTCAACAACTCAGATAACTGAAAACTTCTGCTTATCACCTGCAAGTGAACTATTGCCTACTAAACGATTGTCGTATTCTGTATCACTAGATCACTTCGGTGGCGTGTTGCTGGCAAAGCCAACAGCAGCATATGCACATGCAATTTATTATTGTTTCGATAAGCACACGATGAGTTGGGTCTAGGAAGCAAAAATCTGCAACAGAAATCAAATCAACTAACCTCCATCCCACGGGGTATCATCAGGTCTGCAAATGAATAAACATATACAAAGACGGTGTCAGATTACAATCCAAACTAAGAAAGGGGGGAAATGAAGGATTCTGCATCATCATACCCAAATATGACAGCATTCCACATCATTATGTTGTTATCCTGCGGGGCGCCACTTATGCCAGCCGGAGGGTCCTGCATCAGCCGCTTGAAATCCCTCATCAACCTCTTCCTCGCAGGGGTCGACATCCCCGGATGTCCCTGCACGACACATACACCTCAACATGAGCCAAAGGATCGCACGAATCTATCACCGATCCGCCACCGCCCCGCCCCAGCAACGGGCTGGATTAACAACCCGAACAAAAATTAGGGGGAAAAACTACAGCTGTTGCCAGCAGCACCACAGAGCGAACAAATCCGCAACAGAATTGGTGGATCGGGGCATCCATCCGCAGCCAGAACGATACGGATTAACTAATCACGCACAGAGAAAGGATCCTCCAGAGCTTTACCTAGGTAAGAAGAAATCAATCGAGGTCCAGCAGATGGACCGGACGGATGGATCTCCAGTCCACACTAGCTGTAGCTTACGCGCCACGCCCAGTAGAGTGTGGAAGGGAGGACGATGGCGACGACAAAAGAAGACGACGAGCTGGGAAGAGTCCTGGAACGCGTGATTGGCTTAGACGAAGGGGGTGAATTTTAAAGGTCCGAACAAAGGGCCGAATTTCTCCATTTTTTCCTTTTCTTTTTTTGCTAGGTGCTTTCGAGGGAATTAGTTCTTTCTTGTTTTATAGCTTTTCTTATTGTATTCACTTTCTCGTTTTACCCTGGTCCAAAAATATAATGAATTAAAGTTCATCCTAGACATAAAGAATATGTGATGTAATATTAATATTCTTATAATTCGTTGCTTTCTTAAAAGCTGAGCTAAAACTCCTTTTTTTAAAAAATATTCTTATAGTTCATCCATCTTAAAATATAGGTATCCAAACATTTAAATAACAAATACAATAATGATATAAACCGTATATTGTATCGAATCGTTGAGAAATATAATTGATGATGGTCAATTAGGGGGTATTTCTGTCATTTGGTTACTACTAATAGCATTTCTTGTATATTTCCTTATGTCAAAAAACATGCAATTCTTACTTATTTTAACATGAACTAAACTTATATAAAAAAAAGGTACTAACATACTTGATAATGGGATATATTTTAATAATAAACTTATTTGGAGAAATAAAAATGTTAATATTATTCACAATAATCTTGGTCAAACTTTACCTAGTTTGATAGATCCTATAGGGCTTGTTCAGCAGATCTAGGGCTCGCTGGATTTGGCAGGTCAGCCAGTTGACCAAGCACATAGATTCAGCCAAGATCAGTCTAAATCTGTTCAAATTGTACCTGCAGAACATAGCCATAGTCGCATGTTTTTGAGACAGAGGGAGTAATAATAGTAGATGTCTTTCCGTTCTCTTTAACATGCCATATAGGAATTGTATATATGTACACCGTGCATTGGAAATACGGACAATCATTTGCATCACTCGCTTTGTCTCATCCTCTAATTCTAATATGTTATCAGGGCATGCCCAAACTAGCAAATCATGAGTACTAATCTTAGCAAAAGTATCCATGAGTACTAATATTAGCAAAAAGTATTAGGCCATGCCAACTGAGGCAATGTAGGCTACAATTTCTACAAGTCACGCCGGCAGGTGCACGGGTGCTTTATCAACCTCAGACTGAACGAGTGCCTCCTCGCCACTTAATCAAGCGAATGCCGTCGTCTTCTGTGGATCGAGGAAATCGCAGCTTCTGCAAACACATCTGACAGCATGCGAAGCTATCGATCCGTGTGATCTGAAGTGCTACCTCGGGCGTGGCACGTGGGGGAGGGGAGCACGCCACCGTGGTGCGTTCAGCACTCTTGCTCTGTCCGACGGTTAATCACTAATCAGCCTCTGGTGTTTTTCACATTGATGATCGAAAGCCACTAGTGTTTTTCACATTGATGATCGAAAGAACGGAGGAACGAGCAAGAACACCTATGACGATGGCAAGAGACGAGGGTGATCGAGGATGCGACGATCCGTGGCTCATGGTCATGGAGTCCGAGCCGACGGCAAGACCATCTCTTTCTGGTTTGTCCCTTGTCCGCGTGGTCGTTTTGGCGGCTCGGCGCGGCGGCCCCAGGACCGGATCGCGTACCAGCAGCACGAGCACGCGCCCTTCACGTGCGGCCGCCGTGCCCCGCTCAGCTGTGTGCTCTGCTCTCTTATCCGCGCCGCGTCCTCCCCGTCGTCCCCCTTCCACTCCTCAGAAACCCAACTAAACCCTCACCGGCCACGCATGGCGATGGCGGGCGCCGCCGCGGCAGGCCGCTGCCTGCTCCTGTCCCGCCCGTCCCCGTTCCGGCTCCGCCTCCTCCGGGCCGCGCTCTCCACCGCGGCCCCCACCCTCGGCCCCACCTCCGCCCCGGCGCCCCCGCCGCGGCACGAGCTCCTGCTCGAG
>JAKNSH010244517.1:0-11282 GCA_027790015.1 Cymbopogon flexuosus
CTCCTTCAGTTCTGAGATCTGAATGTAGGTTGCTCATCAATAGCTCGCGTCAAGTTGGCTTCTGACAAATCAGTCGGTGCCAACAGATTTTCTCTCCTTCATTCATGGTGGTTCTGAGGAATTATCCATTTTGCATGTGACCGCTGATAAACTGGACATCTGAATCAACTTGCACATGATTTTAATTCTATTGTGCTTGATGCCATGTCTCTTTTTTGTGCTAAAATTTGGTGTGATGTGATTAGCAGGGAAGCAATGGAGTGGTGGGGTGCTGATGTTTTGTACTGCTTCCGAACCTGAAAGGAGCTTCTTACAATGGCGCCAGGAAGCAGCATTGTGACTGTTGTCCCCGAGTCGGACTGTGGAGATGATGATGGGCTTTCTGAGTCAATTGGGAGTATCAGGCTTGACGTAGAATCTGCAAGTAAACCGTGGTCTACATCGCTAGCCAATGTTGCATTATCATCACTGTCTGGCTTGAATGATCTGCTCGAATGTCCAGTGTGTACCAACTCGATGCGCCCACCTATTCGCCAGGTTTGTGTGCTTAGACATATCTTCTCTTTTTATTTTGTTGGCGAAAGGAGGTGCTTTGATAATTGCAGTATGCATCTTTGCTTGTTTGAGTTTGTATGCAAAGAAAATGCTGTTAGCTTACATTGCCTATTAGATGTATAGATGGAGTTAGTATAAAAGGTATACTTTGTAATTGCAGTATGCATCTTTGCATGTTTGAGTCTGTATGCAAAGAAAATGATGTTAGATTACAATGCATATTAGATATGTGGATTGAGTTAGTATGGAAGGTGGGTTTGACTATGTTCTATGGTACATATGCTGCATTTGCACCACCTTAAGGTATCTAGGTTTGCCCATTGATCTCAAGTTGTTCAAACTTTTGTTCTGTTAAAATCCTAGTGCAACATTTTTTACATTGTCACATTGTAATCGACAATAAGTTCTCTGGGATCCACATGGATCACGTCTATTTCAACTTCGCATCGCATCTGTCATGTTGTCCATTACAACTATGAACTCCCTCACAAAATAATCTAGAACTTCCTAATGTTAATGAAAGAGCAGCAGTGAAGGGATCTGTCATTTGTTTGCTACGTATGTCTATATCAGTGCATGCATAGTATTGGAACCCATGTATATTAGTTTATATCTTCACTTTTAGAATTTGGTATGGGCCATGACCATCAGCAAGTTTAAAGCTTTTATAGCTTGCAATTGCATCACTTTCAAGTGTTTTCTTGTCTGCTATCTCTCCCTCTCTCTAGACACACATACTATTGTATATTGTCCATGGTTATGTTTATTGTATCTGCATTTTTTGTCAACGAACTATCTTTATTGTTCCAAAGGAAAGGTTAACTTTATTAAAACCACAACTCCTAAGTTTAGGTGATGTTTGTACACATTTTTTATCCAAATAATTAAATGAGTTGCAATAATTCTGTTGCTTGAGTAGTGATGGTATTCGTATCACTTCAGGATTTATATCATGTAATTTAAACAACAGCTTCAGTTGCAATGGTTAGAGTTGCAGAAATGAATTCAGGAAATGAGAATGGTAATAATCTGCTGGTTCCTTGTTCTTTTCTGCAGTGCCCAAATGGCCACACAATCTGCTCTAGTTGCAAGCACAGGGTAGAGAACCATTGCCCAACATGTCGCCAGGAACTGGGAAACATCAGGTGCTTAGCTCTCGAGAAGGTGGCAGAACAACTTCAGCTTCCATGCAAATATCAGAGTATGGGATGCACTGAGATTCACCCATACAAGAACAAACTCAAGCATGAAGAGCTCTGCAGGTTCAGGCCATACAACTGTCCATACGCAGGTTCAGAGTGTCTGATCACAGGTGATGTTCCATATCTGGTGTCTCATCTCATCAATGACCATAAGGTGGATTTGCATGAGGGCTGCACATTTAACCACCGATATGTGAAGCCCAACCCTTACGAAGTGGAAAATGCTACATGGATGCTCACTGTAAGTAAAATGAGACTTCTGTTCATGTTTAAATACTTGAGCGTTTAGACTTTAGATACTTGGGAAACATTCTTGGCTGTTTAATCTGGATTATCTGTATCCCTCAAAAAAAAAATCTGGATTATCTGTATGTTCACTAGATGCATTGATTAGTGACTTGCATAGTATTTTCCTAGCAAGGCCAGCTTATGAGGTGGTGTACTTTGAATGTGATTAGATCTGTGTCATTTGTTTTGAGCCAATCCATTCTTTTCTGACCTGTGATTGCTGTATCATAAGCATCATCAAGCTGAGTATGGCATTTTAGTATTTCACCCCCATTGTGTTTGATACATGCAGGTTTTCAAGTGTTTTGGGCAGCACTTCTGCCTGCACTTCGAGGCGTTCCTGCTGGGGATGGCGCCGGTGTACATGGCCTTCCTGCGGTTCATGGGCGAGGAGAGTGAGGCGCAGGGGTTCGGGTACAGCCTGGAGGTGGGCGGGGGCGGGCGGAAGCTGACGTGGCAAGGCACCCCGCGGAGCATCAGGGACAGCCACCGGAAGGTGCGGGACAGCTTCGATGGGCTCATCATCCACAGGAACATGGCGCTCTTCTTCTCGGGTGGCGTCAGGCAGGAGCTCAAGCTGCGGGTCACCGGCCGCATCTGGAGGGAGCAAGGGCAATGAAAAGCATCGCATCCTTCCGTCCCTGTGGTACACCGTGCTCATCCGGGGCATCTTCTGCTGATCTGCTCCTGGCCATGGAGTTACATTCTGTGTTCGTCTTGTGCATGGGCTGTATGTACAAATATTTTGGATACATTGTAGCCTAGAGTTGACTGTCGTCTCCAGACCTGATTAACCCGTGGGGAAAGCCCCGGCAAAACCTGTCTAAAATGTGCTCATGTTGATGCCTTTTGACTTGTCTGGTTGCCCCTGCAAGGTAGGCGTTCTCGTTACCAACTGTTGATACCTGTCCTACAGTTTTGTACCCAATAATAACGAGGAGCCAGAAAAAAAAAAAAAAAAAGGTAGGTGCCAGATCGAGCTGAAATGGGCACAGGATCTGCTCGTGGCAGTGACAATGCACAGAACTTTTTTCCCATGTAACAGACAACGGTTACTAGACTTGGCTGGGTACAGACACCTATAGAACAAAAATGTTTGCTCAAAAAAAAATGATGAAAAAATGGATTAACAGTTTGATAGGGAACCCTATATATAGACATTGTGTTCCAGGGCATCCAACAACGACGCTTTGGCCGAGTGGTTAAGGCGTGTGCCTGCTAAGTACATGGGGTTTCCCCGCGAGAGTTCGAATCTCTCAGGCGTCGTTTCTTTTTCCTTTTTTCCTTTTTTCCTTTTTTTCTGTCTTTTCTCCATGCCAAAAGGAATCTTAGCATTTACGCATTGTTTACAAGCCAATCCACGAAAATGTTGTATCCATTATATGGAAAATGGGATGTGTTTATCCTTCTATTCTTGGAGATTGTTTTCCTGTACCACTGAAAATTCACTCACGTTACACATCCATACATTATGTGCAACTGTTGGGCCCACGATTCACTGAGACCTCAATGGCATAATTTCCAAATTTTCCAGCAGCACAGGGCAAACACGATTGCAATACATTCTTAAGTTGTGAGCACAGAGCACTTGACAAAGCTTCTAATCACCAGAATCACAGACGATCTCTTTTATTGTAAAACAGTCAAACAACAAACAAAACAACCACGTTCACCAGCCCTCAAGTATACACACAAGATCATTGTTGCCACACATTCGTTCAACAATTTACAAACAATCTCAGGAGCAAAGTATGCTGAGTTCCTGCCAGATGAACTGTCTCATGTGATACTAACACTAAGGAACTTCATCAGCGGGCAGCCACACCAAGGAATGCTTGCGCTGGAGCATATTCTTGTGGGCTTGCGGTGGATCATGGCAGGAGCCGTCAATTGGTTGAGGCACTAAGGTCACTGCACAAACAGAACAGGCATTTTCAGACAAGTTATGCCAGGTGCGAGCAAATGAAAATGGGTCCCTGACTGATTGAGGTTCATCCCATTCACATACTGATACAAAGAGAAAAGGGGGTTCAAGTGTGCTCAGAATGATACAGAACCTTCCACTGGATTAGATGGAAGGGCCAGCAACTGAGGTTGCATGACCCGATTCTTGCAACTGCTTCAGAGTGGACGCAAGCCAGTCAAGCCCGTCGTATAGGCCCTCACCACGGAGTGCGCAGGTCCCCTGTATGTGCCATATTCTGTTCCTGAGATCATGCAGCCCCAGTCCTTCACTAACCTCATCTGTGCTCATCGCACCTCTCTGTGTGAGCAAGAGAAAGATATCAGTCTGAAAGCATCGTTCGATCGCTGCTCACTTGAACCTTCCATAAATCTGAAGTCATTAACAACATAGCAGTTCTAAACTTCTTGGTTATCAATTAGCCATATTGAATTTCAAAGAAATATTTTTGGTATTCTAAAAGGTTCCATGAGAGCACAAATAGTCTCAAGAGTTTCTACACAGGAAGGTCTTCACATGTGTCCTTTTTTTTAAGTAAATGCTCTGATATCTTGGCATCTTATTAATGTGGACAGAGTAAATTTTGTTTCTGGAAGGTAAGTTTATCCTATAGAAAGCTCATCCGTAATCAATAAAAACATTGGACACCTCATAACCATGCAAAATAATTTAATGGGACACAATACAAACTCAAATAATAAAAAGAGGATGTGATAACTACTCATTATAAGGAGGGGACTTCAAACGATAAATAAAAAAACAGCCGCACGTGAATAAGGTCATAAAATATTACAAAGGTAGCCCTTAGCACCTCCAAACTCTTGGTTTAACTTACCAGATCCTGTTTGTTTGCAAATACCAAGATTATGCTGTTTGCCATCAAAGGGTCCTTGATAATGGTCTGGAAGGAGAAAAAGGGCACATAACATTGTTATATATTATCATCAACAGACATAACCTAAGGGGCCAGTAAGGTCATATATGATTATCTTACCTGGAATTCTTGCCTCGCATCTCTAATCCTTTCTCTATCCAAAGAATCAACGACATAAATCTGCAACAAACCGAAAGCTGAAACACAAACTTAGCAAGAAGACTAAATGCCCTTCACTTATACTATTCTGCACACCAATTTACTAAGCTACCCATGCAAAAAAACTCAAAAGAGTTAAATACATCACAGGTCCATGGACTTGCATGAGTGTGTCGTCTAGGTCCATGAACTTTCAAATTGCGTTTTTAGGCCCTTGAACTTGTTTATGCGTTCATCACGGGTCCAATCTTCCATTGTCAGCCCAATTTTGCCACCGTCGCCTGGTCAGCGTGGATAAAGTTGTTGCCCAGACGCACATGAGCCAGGCTTGGCCTTTGGATTTATGCACATTGCCCCTCTTTCTCCCGCATTGAACCAGTGGTCCTGCTGCTCCCTCTTTTCTCCTGTCGTCTCAGTGCTTGAGTTTTCAGCATGATAGTTTCAGATTGACATTTTCATATTAGAGCACCAGTTCTAAGCATGACAAGCATCACAACATGACAAGCACCACTCCACAATTTTCACGCGGAACTAATATGTCAAGATTCCAGCGTCATTACAGTTATAGATTGCACAATCTGAGCATGAGAAGCATCACAGTTCGATGCAACTGTATATCTTACATACAAAAGATTAGAGATCAGCCATCGAAGAATCATTGACACCAGTATGATGCATATGCATCCATCTAGCCAACTATCTTAGCCCTAGGTGTACGATGCCCAAAAATATATGCCCGGTCTTTCACGGTAGAATAGCAAGAACAAGTTTTATTGGAATTGATCTCAGGCAAAACTGCAGCTAAGCCACGGAATACTGAACTAGTGCTCGCACAGGCCTTTGGTTCAAACGAGAAAAGCTAGCAGCACGTATTCACCACCACAACTAGAGCAGATGTATATATGTATATGTTTTAATCCAATCAGCTAGCAAGCACGATACAAGCAGATGTATATATGTATATGCCCAAGGTTCATAAACCCAGGGACCAACATTGCTCACGTGCCCCTGGACAGCGGCTTTTGTCCACGCTGGCCACGCTATGGTGGCAAAAATGTGCTGACAAATGAGAATTGGACCTGCCATGAACGCTTAATGAAGTTTGAGGACCCAAAAACGTGATTTAAGAGTCCATGGACCTATATGACACACTCATGCAAGTTCATGGACCTACAGTGCATTTAACTCAATTCAAAATGTATTTCGACTTGAGGGAATACATATAGGCTGTGATGTGGATATTAACTACAATTGAAGAAAAAATGCACAAAGTTAAGACCATATCAAGAGTTGTGAAAAGACAATAGCAGCAAAAGGACCAAAGAGACAAAATGGGAAGCCACTCATGTGTCTATAGACTTGCAAGTAATAGTTATTACCAGTGCATCAGAATTACTCAGGTACATCTTCCACAATGACCTGAGTTTTTCTTGCCCACCCACATCCCACACAGTGAATACCACATTCTTATACTGAACCTTCTCAACATTAAAACCTGCAGTGTTGTCAAAAAAAAACATTAAAACCTGCAGGAAGCATGGAAATTATGTTACCAGATATAGTCATTGGATGGAGAAATGAGGATAACAATTAATAACAAGGTCAATCGAGACTCTAGAGCATTATGTTATGCATGAATTTTTTGTATAACTCCATTTGATCATTTAAAGTTGTGTCAAGTAACATGATCTAGAAGACAGTATTCATAACTGTAACTGCAATAACAAGAAATTTAAAAATCAAAATTTGGTAAGGCACATAATAAGAGAATAAATGTGTCAGTTTATAGAATAAAACTGCACGCAAGCTGCAATCGTTCAGCAATGGAGATAAATGGTAAGTAAATAGATAATGATATGGACCACCTACCAACTGTAGGAACTGTTGAAAGAACCTCTCCCATGTGCAGCCTGTACAGTATAGTTGTTTTACCAGCTGCATCCAGACCAAGCATCACAACCTTGAAGAGGGTATGATATGATTAGAGACAGACTTAGATAATTATTGATAAAAAGACAAATTTGAACTGATGGAGGATGATAGGATGAATGAATGAAGAGTATTATAGAACATCTCTATATTTTTTTGCTAGAATCACTATAATGCTAGTTGGTAACTCATTTTTCAGCTCAAAATCAGCTGGTTAGAAAGTAGACCCATCCCTTGACTGCTATCTCCATCCACTTGATCTAAAAAATTGCAATTCGCCACAAAGGTGATATGGTTTTATTTAAAAGAGAGGACTATAAAGTGACCAAGCACTGAACTGGAATTGAATAGTCTTCTTCATGGCACAAGTTAATAATAACTGAGCTTTCCTAACTTAACGTGCCCTGGAATCAAATCAAGATCAAGAACAGAATCCTAGACAATGGATCCCCAGTCACATGGCACCCCCCAGTAGAAAACCAAGAACTCGAATCGAAGCTCTATCTCTAACAATGGAACATCGCATGAGCAAGTAAGCCACACCAACCCAGACGCCCGAATCCTCGCGCAGTACCGGCCGCAAGCAAAGTTCCTCACATTTCCAGACAAGCCGAGACACTCTCGTGGAGCAGGCGGGCCTAGACCATTGTTTCAACACAAAGAGAAACTAGAACACGAAACCTAGGACTAGGAGTTGCCAGAACCGAGCAGCCTACTTGAGCAAAGAGACGGGCAGAGCAAGCAACCGAATTGAATCGAAAGGAAGGAAGGAACAGGAACAGGAACCGCAGGTAGAGGGGGCAAGATTGTATCATCACGTACCCTCATCTCCCTGGTGGAGAAGAAGGAATCGAAGAGCCTGCGCAGGGCCTGCCCCATCTCTCCGCCGCTCGCTCAAGTCCTCCCTCCGGTTGGGTTCTTGGGCAGCCGCGGCCGGCTGCTCTTCTCCCTCCCCTTGGCCCCCGCCGCCCCGGGATTCCTTCCGTCCCGACGAGCTCGGAGAGGAGCGGATCGCGGGAGGGAGCGGACAGCGGAGCCTTCCTTGGCGGTGGGGCACGGTCCGGTCCAGTGGGTTGGGTTGGTCAGGTTTGGTCTGGTTCTGGCAAGAACAGAGAGGGAGAGAGAAAGAGGAGGAAAGGAAGAAGCTTGGGGGTGTTCTTGCCTTGTTGGCAGGGTTTGTGGGGTTTGCTGCCGGCTCGGCCTCGCCGTCGCCGCCACAACGACAACACGACACGACGCACGCGGGTAGAAGAATTCCACGCTTTGCTTTGCTTGGTGTTGGTGTCTTTGTGTTTGTGGAATTTTGATTTGATTTCCTAACTAATGCACGCACTCTAGCTAAACTTGAGACCATTCAGCACCTACAATGCTCACATCCAGCCAGTCATACTCGGTTGTTTTTTTTCTCAGGTGTCATGGGAAAAATGTATATATTTATCCTAGGTTGTTTGAGGCTTTGAACTATATACTACTACATGATCTTAGGAATTATGGTAATCGTATATAGTAACTATGATAGCTCGCCCTAACAATAATTGGTGCCAAATTAAGAGCATAATCAATAGGGACATAGGTAAGAAAATAGGTTTACATCAATCAAACTTGTTTTAATTTGCTAGAGTGTACTCGGTTGTTTTCGTGTCGTTCAATTAAAACGATATAATTATATGGAGTAAGTACCAAGATCAACTAATTGTACATTATATTATAAATGCTATGATCATAAGCAAAGGTGTTTGCTCGAACCAGAGATTAAGAGAAAATTAGAAAGACTTGGTACTATGATTGAGATATTTCAAAACTAATTGCCTTTTTAGATTCTATACTGGCCAATCCATGTGTTGCTATGGATGAAGGATGTATGAAATATGTCATCATATTGTAATGGTAACGTGATTATATAAAGGTGTGATCAGATGTGAGTCTTTTCAGTTAAAAAAAGGACTGGATGCATCTGATCATGGACACAAGAGATCTAGCGATAATCACATCACATCTAGGGATAACATAATCATTTTGATGAAGTATATGATGTCACTTTCTGTACACCAAATGTTACTGCACGAATAGCTAGCTGCATGGACGCGATGGACAGCATGGATGTCCCCTTCACGGCGACGGTCTTGTGCGCGGTGGATGGTTGGCCAGTAGCGACCGCATGACAGATACATAAAGGTATTGTTGGGATATACTCCTAAATTACAAGTCATTTCAACAACCTTGAAGAATCAAATTATCTTAAGTTTGAGCAAATTTATATGATAAGTTAATAATATTTATGATGTCAACTAAATAACATTAGATTCTTCTTTAATTATATTTTTATAATATTATACCTATTCTTTGTCACAAATATTTGTCATTCTCTCCATAATTTTAACAAACTTGAAACATTTTGATACTCTAAGATTTTCAGAAAAGACTTATAGTTTGGAACAGATGGAGTACATGTGTTCATCTCAATATATCATTGAAGTATATTGGAATAAAGCTTCAGCTAAATTTACCTTAATTCACTCCAATAAACATGAATTAACTGGATACATATGCATTCAAATAAATTTACAAATAAATTTTAAGGTGTATAGGTATATTTGGATTTAGAATTCTGTATATCCTGAAGGCTTTCAAGACTTTGCCTATGGTTTCTTTCAAATTTTCTAAAATCTTCTATGCTTTCACCTTCGTTATTGCTCCTTCCACATTTTGCAGATCATGGTGCCTCTTTAGTGTAGCTAAATATGTGTAGGATTAAACATGCAGAAACATTAGTTGAGCACAAACAAAAAAGTTAAGCCAGTAATACAGGGAAGAAGAGATTGTAAATTGAAATCACTATGCAAAAATAAGTTTAAATTAAAGACGATAAATTTTATGTTGCAGTCCAAAAATTTTCTAGGTTTAATACTGAGAAAAAACATAGCTCAACATGTTCCTTTTTCAGGAACTGCTATATACAAACTGTCACCTGTTTATAAGCCAAACATATATTTTATCATTAATTTAATGACACTTATTGTGTAATCATAACTATTAGTATTTGTTTATTTATTTATTATTTTATTTATTAAATCTAAAGATTAATTAATTTGTTTAGAAGCGATATAGAGTGCATTTATTTTTAATTACTATTTTTAATTACTTAATTAAAGAAGAAACATTTCCCGTTTCCCCACTCCGAAGGGCGCGCTCTCTCCATTTCCCGTGGCCACAGCTGGCGACCGCCGCCGCCGCCGCCGTCCTCGCCTCGGCCCTAGGCCAGGTGCTCTGGTCGGTCCCTTCGCGCCAGGTCTTCGCCTTCCCTTCGCCGGCGACGATCACCCACCAGGTATGCGCCAGCAGCCCTTGTCTTTCCTTCCTACTGTGCGAAACCGAGCACCTGAACCCTAACTTCAGCAAATTTGCTATTTATATCCGGATCTGAATGTATTACGCCTACTAACTTCGATTTCTTTTTTGCGAATTATTGGGTGTACGTGCGCACACCCATGTCCTGGGTCCGCCCTGTCTCCTGGTGATTCTTGTGAAGCATATTCCTAAGTCTGAAGGACCACTAGAAGTAATCAAAGACACCGGGGTTCACAACTGTTCTGTGAATTTAGGCTTCTGGAAAAGCAGAACCTGAAGAAACGATGATCTAGGGTTCACTGCACATTTGGGAATGGATTACTACAACATCCTCAAGGTGAATCGCAATGCGACCTTGGAGGACCTCAAGAAGTCGTATCGGCGGCTTGCAAGGACGTGGCATCCTGACAAGAATCCGACTGGAGGGGCGGAGGCTGAGGCAAAGTTCAAGCAGATAACCGAGGCCTATGAGGCAAGTGATTTTAGCAGACCAACTTTTTTTTTTTTCCAATGTGATGTGTTTAGGAAGATTCATATGATCCCATTTTTGGAAGAAAAAGATAGCCGTTAACCGTTTGGTTTAATTTGGTTGGTGATATGCTGATACCTGTACACGGTCATGTGGAAAGTGTTTAGTTGCTATAAATAAGTTTAGTTATGTTTCCTCTAAATGTATCCTCAAATTGTCTTAAATTCCTTTTTACCATTTTCAGTGTGCATCTAGGACATACAAAGTGCAACGTATAAGTTCATCTGTTTATTTAATTCCCAAAGCGAGAGTACTCATCATCCGTCTGAATTGGTTAAAAAAAAGGGCGTACCCAGTGCCGTAGGCTCCCGCACTGCGGGGTCTGGGGAAGTGAAATTAGCCAACAGCCTTTCCCGCACAAATGTGCAGAGGCCAGGGCTTGAACCCTGGACCTCTTAGTCACAGGCGGTAAAGCTCTACCGCTTGCACCAGGGC